>MU182901.1:66530-86990 GCA_016904865.1 Pissodes strobi | reverse complement strand
CACTAATTTAGGAACAAATTGGTTATTATTTAATCGAACTTACTCAATAACTGCTTATCAATACGGAATTAAAACGCAATCGCAGATGCAATCTTAAAAAAATAATTATTGTTGACAGTGTCCACTGACAGCTTTATGTTACATTATATTCACCGACACCGGTCTAAGCAAGGCCACCTACGACCGTGGTCTAAGCCGCCTTGCGAACCCATTTATCTTTAATAATAATTAGATATTATTAATATTAAAAAGAGATGTTTTTGCATTAATTTGTTGACATTTGAAGAAAAAACAGCATATTTTATTTGGAGGAATAGTTACTTTTCATGGCTTGCTCTCTATTACCAGCCTCACTCCGTTCGGCTGTTAAACACGAGCGCGCCATCAAAAGTATCACTTTTCCTCCATATAAAATAATATACTATTTTCTACGAACAACAACTTTAAAAATAATAATTGATGAAACAAACTATACGGCGTTTTATAGTGACTGTAGTTTCTTGCTGACATGGAAATGGAGGAAAAATCTGATATTAAGTAGGGGTCGTCATTTTCTTGTCAACGCCTTGTTCTTGTCTTGATTTCAAGATTGTCAAGAAAATCTTGATATTTCTTGAAAATTTAGAATTATTTAAAAAACTAATTTGTTTACTAGTTTATTGAAAAAAAAGCACTGCAACATTTTTAACGGATGGATAAAAAAATGATTATGCGAAAAAATGTGTATAATACCAGGCGGAACACTGTGAGTAAATTGAAACTTTTTTAATGCTTAATAGCTTTTTATTTTCAAAGGATATTATTGTCATTTTTGGATATGATATGGCCTAAGGTATTGGGATCAGAAGGTACTGTGCAAAGCGGGTCTACTTCAGTAGCGTACAGAAAAGGGGGTATTTTTTAAGCCAATGTCGTTGCAAGAATTCCGATGGAAATAATGATGTAAAAATAGGCAAAAAAGATTTCAAATGTTGCGGAATATTGACCATTTAAAGCCAGGTATATACAAACAAAACTGAAATTGATACTTTAATTTTGGTAAAATCATGTTTTGTGAGCCAAATTACATTGGATCCTTTTTTTAGTGCTTAATAAATTTTTATTTTCAGAGGATTTTTTTCTTTTTTGGATATTTTGGCTTAAGATATTAAAATCAGAAAGAACTTTGCAAAAACTGGTCTATTTCAGGGGCGTAAATTCCGCTACGTAAACAACGCATATGAAGCAACGAACTGTAAAACAATACTACTCTGACCGCCTGACCCTCGATTCTACGCATAAAGCATAACCCATCCACCGCGACTTTTATTTAAGTTGGGGTTCCTCTCTTGTTAAGATATCAAGAAACGACTTTTAAACGTGGGTTCCTCTTTTGTCAAAATATCAAGAAGTTTCAAAATTTCTTTAGCCGAGACAAGACATCAAATCTCAAGAAATGGTCAAGACAAGATTTTTTTCTTCAAAATATTTCAAGACAAGAGGAGAAATTGCTTGCCAAGACAAGATTTCTTGTCTTGTCGATACCTAATATTAAGTAGGTGACAAAGTCAACAGGTGCACCTATTGTTGTATGAGTTGGTTTATGAAAAATATTTCATAGTTTCTAGAAGATAAATTGCTAGGACTATGACTATGTTTAAAACCTTTTTTTATTAATTCAAGTGAATTAATAAAAAAAGGTTTTAAACATAACCATAGTCCTAGCAATTTATCTTCTAGAAACTATGAAATATTAGGTGTAGAGACAGAATTAGCAATTAACAGTATTTTCCCGTCTTTAACTAATATCAAATACGATGCATCAAAAATGATTAAAAAATAATTTTTAAAATCATCTCATTTTCAAACAATAAAATCAATAATTGACAGGTCTATTCAAGAAAATATCATTTTTACTAAAGCAGATAAAGGCAATACGGTAGTAGCTATTTCTCGAAAAGATTACATTCAAAAAACATTCTTAAATCCTACCAAATATAAAATATTATATAAAGACCCTACTGATATGTTTCTTAAAAACGTAAAACTTGTAATACAAAATTGTAATAGTTTATTTAATGATAGGGACATCAACAGACTCACGTTAATGAACCCATAATCTCCTAAACTCTATTCTCTTATTAAATTACATAAGAACGGTAGGGTAACCAGTGGTATCCTTTTTCTCAGCACCTTCTTACAAATTATCTAAAAAACTCATTGAAATTCTCAATAAGCACACTAAATTTTCAGCAAGATTTCAAATTAAAAACTCATATGAATTGATTAATAAAATAAAAAACATAAAACTACCAACTAGTGCCAAATTAATTTAATTTTATGTCACTAATCTATTCCCTAGTGTACCCATTCATGATACAATTAAACTAGTTGAAAAACTTCTTTTCGTAAATAATACCAACATAGTTATAAAACAAGAAATTCTAGAAATACTGAAAATATGTCTTGAACAGAATTATTTTGAATTTGATGGAACTGTTTATTCTAGTAATGAAGGACTAATTATGGGTAATCCCCTTTGTCCATTACTAGCCGAAATATTTATGGACTCACTAGAAAACTTAATAAGTAAACACTCTAATTTTAATCAATTTCTTTACTGGTACAGATACGTCGACGATGTCTTAAATTGCTTTACAGGCACTGACAGACAATTAAATCAATTCATTGATTTTATAAGTAACATACACCCGAATATAATAGTATATTATGATATAAGTGTATAAGAGGGCCTTTAAAGCACGCGCGACATATTTCAAAACACGACGCGCAGCGGAGTGTTTTGTAAGTCGCAAGGTCTTCAAAGGCCTCTTATACACGTATATCATACGCTATTTTTTATTACGAATGCATCATAATCTCAAAAATGTTTTAAATATTAAACTTAAGGGATATATTGACGAATATATTAATCTGTCACATTTGACATGAAGAAATGTTTCTATAGCAACCTTTAAAAAAGTAGGCGCATCATAAACATCATTTTAAGCACGCTGCAGCGTGCGATAATCGTTGATTATGATGCATGCGTAATAAAAAATTTACTATAGAGAAAGAAATTGACAAATACATAAATTTTCTCGATTTAACTATATCTCGGGAAAACAACCTACATGTCTTCTCTATTTTTCATAAACCAACTCATACAGACACAGTTATACACAATTCCTCATGTCATTCCATTCAGCATAAGTTAACGGTATTCCACAGTATGTTACACAGATTAATTACAGTTCCATTAAATAATAATAATTTTGAAAAAGAGCTAAATATCATTAAACAAATTGTGGTCAACAATGGATACACCTCTCAAATAATAGATAAACTTTTAAACAAAACACTATATTAAAAAGCATTTAATCTTGTTTTTCCAATGACTAAAGATACCACAAAAAAGTTTGCTCTCATTACCTATAGGTCAAATTAGCAACTATATAGCAAAGTTTCTAAAACAATCATTTGACATCAATTTCGCCTTTAAAACTAATAACTCAATAGGAAAATATATAAAAAACAACAAAACTAAAACAGAAAAAACAAATAAATCAGGAGTATATAAACTATCATGTAATGACTGCCCAAAAATTTACATTGGCCAATCAGGTAGAAGTTTTTCTAAAAGGATAAAAGAACATTTTAGAAGTTTCATTAATCATAAGACAGATTCTCATTATTTAAATAACTTACTAGAATATAACCATTATTTCGATCATAATTTCCAAATTTTGCACACTGAGAATAAAGGTATTAGATTAAATCTGTTGGAGTCCCTTGAAATTAATAAATTTTAAAACACAGATGTTTTGCTAAATTTTCAATTAGACCTAAATAGATCACCTTTGTTAAATCTATTTTAAAAAACCCCTTTTTTTTTGTTAAACCATTTAGTATACCTATAAAACCCTTATTTACCGAACCTTATTTTATTGCTTGCATAAAAATAAAGAAAAACCAAGTCTGTAGAACCGATCGGGCGACAACAACATTTTGTAATACTGGCATTCATTCTTGATAAAGCTACTGCGTAGTGAAACATGTCGAATGACAATTAGTTAATTCGAGTTTCAATTATAGTGAAATTTTAAGTAAAATTGTGTTTTACTTGTTTATATCTTATATGGAGTTCCACCAATTATCGGCAAATTCAATTAAAAAGTTGGATTTTGTATTTAAAAGCATATTTAGTTTCTGTTTCGTCTCTTTCAAACGAATCAATATATATTTTCTCGGTCGCAAAAAATAGTATTTGTTAGTATTGATTATAGTACTGACATTGGCTGCGTTTCGACCAAAAAATTTCATCATCGGCCGACAATGTGCAACTCTTCCCAATAAGGATATACTATTTTCAAACAGCAATATTTAAAATAATAATTTAATACTTCTCCATTTTTTCAATACCAATTTAAGGATTATTTTCATCTTTACTAAGGCTGGATTTTGTATTTAAAAGCATATTTAGTAGCTTTTAATAATATAATTGGTAAATTATTTGTTGAAAAATTATATGAAGGTCCGGTTTAACACCTCTGTTTTTTTTATGGCGATGGCACACACACTAAAGGGAGATCAGTGGCGCTCGACGAGCTGTGTGTGTGCGAAGATGTTGATTGACACGGTTCTTGAATAGTTGCAGGTTGTAATTAGGGGGAAACAGATGTCCTGTGAGTGAGTTTCACAGTGATGCAGTGCGCCAGACAAAAGAGTTCTTGTATAAAGCGATGTACTAGGTGTTTCCAGTTATCCACATGAGCAGCATAGATGCGTTGAAACGTTATATTTAATTTCAACTCGTTCAGGTTTACCTCATTTTACATTATCTTATTAATAATAATTATCGTTAATTATCATCTCACAAAAATTATAAAAAAAGTTTTTCATCAAACGTGTTAAAAATATAATTGTATTTTTAAAAATGTTGCTTTAGAGCACTCATCGACCAATTGGTCAATGGAGCACTGGTCCACTGGTGCCTTAATCCCGTTTTTCAGTTCGCAATAAAAGGCATGCACAATACAGACATTTCGTGCAAGTCTCTTGCCAGTTCAAGACATTGCACAAATTCGGTTCGGTTCGATTTTTATTGCAAGTTTCGTGCAATCCTGGGGGAAAAATTTGGGGACTTTTTGTTACCAACTGACCAAATTTCCCAAAAGGACACGCTTATTGATGTTAACGTTTATATTTTGTCTATTGTCTATTTCCTATTTCCTATTGTTTGTTCCGAAGGCCTCAGTTATATTTGCGTTTCGTTGTTATTTTGATTTTGTTTTCGATTTGGACTTTAGCAGTAAATTGTAAAATTTGCTATATCATACTTTAAGGTTGCCTTTATAATGCCATGTTGATAGCAATTGGCCTTTACACATAAGAAATTTACAAACGCAAACATGAAATCAAATTTTAATATATTTTTTAAGATAACTGAAGTATTGCAATTGCAAATAGAAATTGCAAACTCTGAAACGTTTCGTGATAAAAGTTGTAGACAATGTTTTGCAAGGTCAGGGTATTGCTGCAATACTATTGCAAGAAGAATTGTGAAGGAATTGTAAAACGGGCTTTAGAATTACCTAATTAAAGCTTTTAGGTGGAATGTCAAATTTTGAGCATCAAATCATATTTGATGATTCGGAAATATGAGGTTATTTTCTTTTTCAATCAAAAACATAAAAATGACTTTCCCTTGAGTAATAGATGGCGATTTTGAAACTTACTGCAATTTGAATCCTTGATTTCGAATTATTCACAACATTGTATATCATGTACTTTAATAATATTTAGGAATATAATTGTCATATTGTTTTCTCATATAAAGTCTAGGTTAAGAAAGTAGTACTATGTATGTAGTATAATATGTATATGCTTGATCTCAATATAATATATATTAGTTTCTCAAAGCAACCTTTAATTGAACTTCTAGCCTCATCGCATGAGTAATTTTGAAATTCATATGATGTTAAAATAGGCTAATCGTCTTTTTGCCATCGCCAGTTGATTTTAACCCCTTTTATAATGATTTAATTCCTTCTATGAATGAATCTTCGATATTGGATCTAGTTAGGAAATCAATATTGCACTTTGATGGTGCAATTATTTCCTAGATTGGTGATTAAATTTTTGTATACGGAATGAAAGAAAATGTTAAATGGATACTGACACATTTTCATAATTGAAAAAATTAGAAAAATCAAGATATAATTTAAATGACGATGTCTAAAAATTATTCATGACATTTCAAACATTTCCTACTATTATGATTGTTAATTTTGCCTTTTTTTTTTCAGGTGAGGTCTTAACACCAAATATGTATCTAAGATATTGGGACAGATATACTTACTACAGTCTGAGAAAGATAGCCGTAAGTAATTTCTCAAGAAAATAAATATTGTTCGTAATGTTACATATTATATGATAAATTTAGTTTACGATATGGGAAACAAAACACATTACATTATTTGATTTTATGGAAATTATAGAAAACAAAATAAATATGGGCGATCTTAAGAATCCAAGCAACTTATGTGTTTACAGCAATTTTTTAAAACCTATATGTATTTACTAATCATTGTTATAAGACCAGTTCTCCACTTTTCAGCAGTAAAAAAATATCAAGCTGTCAAAAAACAGTAGATTAGGGAAATAAGCAGAATGCAGAAAATTGCATTTAAAATTTTCAATAAACTACGATACATTGCAGAAAAATACATAACCTAGATAAGCAGACGGCCAGCGAAGTGTATTTTATGTCTGGATCTTCGCCTTTGGCCTTTAATTCAGCAGTCTACAAAATTAATAATTCTTCAGATAAATAATATTGTTTTTTAGCAATTTTTGCAAATTTGTGTATTAAGTATAAAATAATTGGCTATTTATTTTAACTACACGAATTTATCCGATACTACTTCTTTAGAGAATGCATCCAACAGAACTTTCTATACTTACCCCTTATTATTCTGTTAACAAACAAAATTTTATGTCCTCATTATTTGTTTTAACCATTAAAGTCCGAAACTAGCTTTTCATTAAAAAGGTAAATAAAAATCAGAGGTTAAAATGCTTTGCTATCGATATCTTGCCACTTTAGTTTGCAAATATTAATATTTTTGTTTACGTTTGGGATACAGTACTCAAATCATAACTATTTGCTGATGCACGTGGTGTGTAAACTTAATGGGCTTGCCTCTCCGAGACGCAGATCTATCGTATCCTTAGGGATATAGGTAAGCAAAAATGGTCAGTTTCATCACATCTCAAAAGGTGCTATACCATGTTCAGTGATACTTGTTTACCTTGCAGTACTTTTATGAGTGAAGCTGGAAAGGAATGCTTGGGCAATTTCTTGACCAAGTCCTAATATGTTTGAATAAGAAGTGTTGGATATTTCTATCGATTGGGAATGCACTAAACATAACAGTATACAGCATCTAAAAGCCATGTAAAATATAACCTCCTATTGAAATCCTTTTGCTGATCCATGGGATCGGCTTGTCCACAGGGATTATATTCATAAATAATTCGAGACTACAACCCGCTGTCACTTCGTTTTTATTTTACTCTCATTCCAGCTTCATTGTCATCATATTTCCCCTTCTTCTTGTCTTGAAACTGCTGATTTTTAGGCAAAATACAGCTTTGGGTACCTTATCAGAGGACATGCGTGAAGTTAACAGTACTCTTTTAAGTTCTCGCCCTCTCTTGATACAGCCCCTTTAAGAAAACACGCTACAATATTTCATCTAAGTATGATAATACCCCCAATAATAAATTTCAGCCCCTGCCACATCAAAATTACAATAAATAATATGTACAAAATTTAATTAACACTTAATTATTACCGACATGACATTCAGCCAAGGTCGCGTCGCCGCCGCACCCGGCAGGAAAGATGAAAACAGACCCGTGTCGGAAGACGCTAGTCTACGGGACCCGTTGACTCGACTGAAGACGAAACGGTAGTAGTTAGCCAGTTAGCCTTATCAAGATATCATTTTAATAATCTCATATCGGATTCACTCTATTCTAATATTTCTAATGGGAATAGAATGAATTGATTCGAACAAACCGAATATTTCATCAGATGGGAAAATAATCAGATCGATCCGATTCTATCGATTCTTTTTAATTTTTTGCCATCCCTAACTGTTAAAGCCTTGCCATTGTCTTTTTAACCTATAAACAATGGACTAGACCTTAAACAGCCATGGTCACAAAATATAAATCAGCTGCGAGGGGCGTAACGCTGCCAATTCTTGGCAACGTTCGCAGCGGTTGGCTGAATGAATTTAGAATTACATAACCGTGTCTTTATGGTTCAGTGAATTGTTATCAACAACTTTGGTAATGCAGTGGTCAGATCCTGTGGTTGTGATACGGCGGCCCGGGATGGATTCCCGTCGATGGCAAGACGTGTTTAATTTTTTTTTCAGATCAAAATACAATATAATAGGAAGTTTTCTTCGGGACACACATCTATGATACTTTGGCGAATTTTCAAGAACAATCGCCTTTTTTATAAATTATATGCGAGTGCAAAGTTCACCTTCATGGGCTATGTAGAGAAAAAGATAAATCAATAAACATACTCAAAGAAATCATCCATATTTCTCTAAGGTACTGACTTTGTTTAAGTAGAATAAAACACAAAAACAAATCTCCAAATCTACAGTATCTTTATGTCAAAAAATTGTTTATTTAGGTTACATGTTTCGCTTTAAGAGCATCATCAGACCTATAATTAAAAATAAACCTCAATATCTAAAATTAAACAAAACAATGGAAAAACTTACCGGGTCACAACCAACACAAACACTTAATGACTATGCATATTTAAATAGTTTAAAAACTAAAAAATATATACTTAACAACAATACATACAAGGACATCTATCAATAAACGAGCCAACCAGACAAATACACTTCAAAATGAACGGAAAAAGGTAAAATAAATATACAGACACCTACGATACGTTAAAATGTTAGCTACCATGGACAAATAAAAAGTACCCAGAATTATGGAACATGTATTAGTCTTTTAGATTATTGAATATAAAATAATTACCAAATGGTTGCTGTTCATTAACACACACAACGTCTGGTTGGCAGTATTTCATCGCAACTGGCCAGAATTTTTGCTCCTTTTAATATTATTTGTTCATTTAAGACCACAAGTACATTAAAACACCAACTTGTGAGAATTAAAGATAAATTAAGTCCGTTGCTCTTTTCTGGAGTTTATGAAATTAAATGCCCAGATTGTCCAGCAGTATATGTAGGTCAATCTGGTCGCAAGGTTAGCCAGAGAGTAAAAGAACACAAATATCAGTTTGTTAAACATTGCGATACTGACATCACAAACACAAAGTCAGCTTTTGCTAACCATTTGCTATCAGAAAAACATACTTTCCCTCCAGATAACAGCATCAGACTTTTACATAATTGCGAGAAGGGGAAAAAGTTAGATTTGTTGGAAACTCTAGAAATAAGTAGAGCCTTAAAAAGTCCAGACGTTGTGTGTGTTAATGAACAGCAACCATTTGGTAATTATTTTATATTCAATAATCTAAAAGACTAATACATGTTCCATAATTCTGGGTACTTTTTATTTGTCCATGGTAGCTAACATTTTAACGTATCGTAGGTGTCTGTATATTTATTTTACCTTTTTCCGTTCATTTTGAAGTGTATTTGTCTGGTTGGCTCGTTTATTGATAGATGTCCTTGTATGTATTGTTGTTAAGTATATATTTTTTAGTTTTTAAACTATTTAAATATGCATAGTCATTAAGTGTTTGTGTTGGTTGTGACCCGGTAAGTTTTTCCATTGTTTTGTTTAATTTTAGATATTGAGGTTTATTTTTAATTATAGGTCTGATGATCCTCTTAAAGCGAAACATGTAACCTAAATAAACAATTTTTTGACATAAAGATACTGTAGATTTGGAGATTTGTTTTTGTGTTTTATTCTACTTAAATAAACATACTGACTCCAATTTAGAAAAAACACTATATTATGTTTAGTGTTGAAAATACATAAGATGCGCACTCTTAGAAACAAACGAATTACTTAGAGGTCATATTTAGACACACGACAGGATGGGTCGAAATCCAAAAATCCAAATGTCTCTTGTCTGTTGATATTTAGTGGGTGCACTGAGAGAAATAGTTAAGAGACTAACGTAAAATGTAAAACACATTTATTACGAACAAAAAAATCACAGATCTTGCAACACGCGCAAGTATCCTATATGTATTTGTAAAATACTAGACACAACTGTTAGGGCTTCTGATGTAATTACTCCTACTTAGATACACACACTGTTTTTTTTTTAAATGCATATATTTGGCATGTGTCAAATTTTCAAATGCTTCCAGCCAACATATTTTCAAATATTCTGATGAAGAATATTGCTTCAATCTAGTTTAAATAAGCATTTAAAATTAACGAAATTACCAAGATACGAATCTTGGGAATACAAAAAGAGATTAAAATTTTCACACAGGCCAAATTCTTGCACCAAAAAAAAAGAGTCCAGTGTAATCAACTTTCGGTTAGTGTCACTTAATCTTGACTTACTTTACTTATTTGAGCCGGTTCCGATGCGTCATAATCCATTTTAATAGATTTCGTTAATCGTCTAATCAACTTTCGGTTAGTTTCACTTAGTCTCAATTTATTTTAGTTATTTGAGTCAGTTCCGATACATTATAATCTATTTTAAAAGATCCGGTTAGTTTTCTTAGTCGTCTAATCAACTTTCGGTTAGTGTTTCACTTAGTCTCAACTTATTTTACTTATTTGAGCCGGTTCCGATAGTTATAATAAATTTTAATAGATTTGGTTAGTTTTGGTTAGTCGCCTAATTAACTTTTGGTTTGCTTCACTTAGTCTCAACTTATTATAGCTTTTTGGGTCGGTTCCGATATGTTATAATCACTTTAATATATTTGGTTTGTTTTTGTTAGTCGTATAATCAACTTGCGGTTAGTTACACACAGTCTCAATTTATTTTACTTATTTGAGACGCTTCCGATACGTTATAAGCAATTTAAATAGATATGGTTAGTTTTGGTTAATCGTTCATCAACTTTCGGTTATTTTCACTTATTCTCAAGTTATTTTAGTTATTTGGACCGGTTCCGATATGATATAATCAATTTTAATAGATTTGGTTAGTTTTGGTTCGTCGTCTAATCAACTATCAATTAGTTTCACTTAGTCTGAAATTATTTGACTTATTTGAGCCGGTTCCGATACGTTATAAGTTATAACCAATTTTAATAGATTTGGTTAGTTTTAGTTTGTCTTCTAATCAATTTTCCATTAGTTTCGTTTAGTCCCAACTTATTTTACTTATTTAAGCCGGTCTCGAAACGTTATGACCAATTTTTATAGATTTGGTTAGTTTTGGTCATCCAATCAACTTTCGGTTAATTTCACTTTGACTCAACATATTATACTTATTTGAGCCGATTCCGATGCGTTTTAATATAGATTTGGTTAGTTTTGGTTAGTCATCTAATCAACTTTCGGTTAATCTCAACTTATTTTAGTCATTTGAGTCGATTCCGATACGTTATGATAAATTTTAATAGTTTTGGTTAGTCGTTTACTCAACCTACGGTTAGTTTCACATAGTCTCAACTTATTTTACTTATTTGAGCCGGTTTCGATAAGTTATAATCAGTTTTATTAGATTTGGTTAGTCTGAACTTATTTCACTTATTTGAGCCGGTTGCGATACGTTGTAGGCAATTTTAATAGATTTGGTTAGTTTTAGTTAGTGGTCCAATCAACTTGCGGTTAATTTCACTTAGTCTCAACTTATGTTATTGATTTGAACTGGTTCCGATACATCATAATCTATTTTAATAGATTTTGTGAGTTTGGTTGGTCGTCGAATCAACTTTCGGTTAGTTTCACTTAGTCTCAACATATTTTAGTAATTTGAACCGGTTCCGATACGTTATAATACATTTTAATTGATTTTGTTAGTTTTGATTAGTCGTTCAATAAACATTCGGTTAGTTTCACTTAGTATCAACTTATTTTACATATTTGAGCCGGTTCCGATACGTTATAATCAATTTTAATATATTTCGTTACTTTTAGTTAGTCGTCCAATCAACTTTCAGTTAATTTCACTTAGTCTCAACTTATTTTATTCATTGAAACTGGTTCCGATACGTCATAATCAATTTTAATTGATTTGGTGAGTTTTGGTTAGTCGTCGAATCAACTTTCGGTTAGTTCACTTAGTCTCAACTTATTTTAGTAATTTGAATCAGTTCCGATACTTTATAATAAATTTTAATAGATTTGGTTACTTTTGATTAGTCGTCCAATCGACTTTCGGTTAGTTTCACTTAGTATCAACTTATTTTAGTCTTTTGGACCGGTTACGATACATTATAATCAATTTGAATAGATTTGGTTAGTCGTCGATTCAACTTTCGGTTAGCTAGGTGAGTTAGACTGGGTTAGTTATAGCTAGTTGTTTTTATATTGTTGGTTCTTGGATTACTTTCTGATACATGTCACACCAAATAAGCAGAAATATATCCAGAAACTAGGTTTTGGAGAGGGGCCAAGAGCCAAAATGTTTTTTTTCCTCTTGGACCCCTCGCATTACAGTATATTAGACAAGAAAATATATAACCGAGCTGGACTAACAATGGACTGACGCACCATTGTATGGTTGCGCTTGATTCACTAATTCGAGTAAGCGCGATATAGTTTTCCGGCATAGATACATTCAAGGCAATGAGAGTGCGGACGAGTTGATACGAGAAGGTAGTAGCATCACTTTTGTGACGATATAACCTGCGACTGGCATTGCCCCATTTAGTTTCAGGGCCAGGATAAAGAGCCGGAATTATGACGAATTTTCAGATAAACGGCTCGAGCAAGATGGGCTTGGACAATCCAATTTCTGAGACTTGTTGACTTAAGCGAGAAGCAACTGAATACCATTACCGATGTTCCGACAGGATACTGGTTGGCTAACCTTCATCTGCATAATATGAGACTCAGTAATGAGCCGGAATCCAGATTTTGTGGCAAATTAGATGGAACTACGGAACATTTTATAAGCATTTAGGGGTCAATTCATTTATTCATTTATTCATTAGGCATCAAGCCAGAGATGATAATTAAAAGGATTGGGGCTTCAGGCTAAACAACTAACTGCGGGATAACATAATGTGTCCTAGTGAGCATAAGTGTCGCCTCAATACGGGCTTCCCTTTCTAACCTAACCCAACCTTACTGCAAAACGTAAATTATAGCTCATCCCTACAAGCATGAATAGGACTCCGGCCTTGTGCTAAGTATGTTCTTTAGCACAACCTTTTGTCGTATATATAACAGAACTAAAATCAAAGGAATAAATGAATATTGTCTTCTTAACTGGGCCGAAACCTGTTTCCCATGACTAATGCCTTTACTTTATCTTTCTCGCTAGACAAAATGACGATGCAAGCAAAAACAAGGTGCTAAAGAGTCAAGTCATGTTTACACAATAATAAATTCGATTTATAAAAACCGGTAGCCACCATAGTGTTAACAACTACACCCACTAAAGCTCACGGCACTCTGCATTCGACCTTGGAGGCTATTTAGTAAAATTTATGAGGCATCCTACACTCGACAGACTTTTAATAGTTGGCTCTACATTTTTAACGTGTTGTGTGGCACACCTAAAAGGATAAAATTCTGATGTGTTTGTATTAATAATAGAGTAATTAGCTGGCTTCTGGTTTAACAGGACGATTTTAATTTGTTTAAAGATTTCCGCATTAGTTCTAAATATGATTTATTGTTAGCGAATTGTTTTTATATTCTCGTTATATAAAAAATTCAATTTTCAATTTGGATGATTAGAAAGCGTGCATGAAACCTGAACAAAGATAAAAACCTTTTTATTTTATATTTCCCATTTATTGGCGTTTTTATAATTAAGAGATCTATAAAACTAAAAAAATGATAAATAGAGTCTTCTATTTGGAAAAGAATCAAGTTTATATCATCTGAAAAACGTGATGCTCGGTTGCTTTCCCTTTAAGTTCATTAAAAAATTCCTCAAAATGCTACAACTTTTCGATATTACATACATATTTGTGCAACTCACTAAATAATAATAATAATAATAATAAAGGTTTCTTTTTATTCCAAAAAAAAAATCAAATACATGCCTAAAAGCATTTTTTATAAAATGCTAAAAGTAATGATGACATAATGGAATAAAAAATGGCTGCATCAGCTTGCCTCAGGAAAGAAGCAGCTACTAGAGCCAAGTGAGATGAAATCCATTTATAATCAGCAAGCCTACTAATTTCTTACATATCGGTAGGTCCTTTTAGTTATCTGATAAACAATACATGGATAGATAGAAGACCTAGTTCCAATAAAAAGGCTGGTGTTACAGTGTCGAAAGAAATTCGATATTTATATACCAGGATGGCTTAATGACCCGATATTCTGTGTAATAGGATACTCGAAATATTGTTATACATTTTATTTTGGTGTATTCGATTTAGCAAACTAATATTTAAATTCAACTGTTTTGTAATATTAAGGTTTACAGATTTATATGTTTCTCCTGCCTGTCCCTCTTTGAATACGCATGGCAACGAGGTACGCGGCACCAGAGCAGAGACTTATACATTAACTGACGAAACCCATTTTTTGCTAGAAATAAAGTACTAATCAGTTTCTTTCATTTTGTTCTCATTCTATCCTTGGTCTTTGGTTGTATAATCAGCATTTCAGCACTTCATTAATAAAGTATCAGGTTAGGTTGTATTTAGTTGTTGTTTAACAGACGTCAATGTTATTTCAAAAAAATTTAACGCAACCGCATTGGAAACTTATTCATAAGATTCTACTAGGCCCTAGACCTACACAGTATCTAGAAAGTTGTAAACCATGCGTATTTAGTGAAATTGCTTGATTTTTATTCCCAAATGAAAGATCTGGAATCTAAACCATTCAGTAAGACCAAATTGCTGTAGATGAAAATTTTATTATTTGGGATAGCAGGCAATCCACCTTATTAGATATGTTCATTATTATCGAGTTTAGAGAAAAGTTAAAATTAGTAAGATTTCAGTATTTTTCCTGAACCATCAGGAAATCAAATCAGACAATTATTCTTATGGCTGTTATTTTTCAGGGTTTTTATAGGGAATTTGTTTTAAATTTATTATTTATTATTAGGTAATTTTAAACCATTTCTTAATTATTGCAAATGGTTTTATTAGTTTATGGTTATTTGTTTTTATGCTTATACTATTGCAGACCCGAGTGCAAGAATCAAGTAGCTCCATTTTTTGATCGATATAAAGTTAATGTGTTTTTAATACCTAAATCCGCTTACCCATTGTTGGTGCAGGAACCAGGTAAATCCGTTAATTAGACCAGTTATATAATACATTTTGACGTTCGGAGCAAGAAGCAGCCAGCTCCGGATTTGCAATTATTTTCAATATTTAAACAATTGTGCAGTCATAGTTATCACTTAGATAACAATTTGCACTACTATATTACAATAATTGAATGAATTACACAGTTTTTGCATTTTCTCAAAAGTTCGCGGTTCTTGCAATTGAGCCTTCAATAATAATTGTAATAGCTGACGTAGTTATGGCTGATGAGTTAAAATTTATCTTCAGCATTTCTTAGAAATTAAATTAATAGTTAAGCTTTGACATAATCTGCCTTAATTTCTAATTTTTTTAGACTACTTCTTTCCTCTTTAAGTTTTTTTTTATGGAGTTCTGTATACGATAATGTATCAGTATCTAGCTCATCTAGCTGTAGTTGTTTCGGATGTGTTCGTGAGGGTTTATCTGATGACTGTGTGAACATTATGAGTGACATGATTTGCCCTAATTCTTGTTTCTTCTTTTCGTATTCCTGTGCCCGCTATTATGCATTCTTCTTTTACATGTGCAAATGTTTCCTGGCGCTGATGGAATTTCCTATATAGGTCATTTATTTCTATGTTTGGTAGTGCTTAGTTGTTATTTCCTGGGCTTTCATCGCTAGTGTAAAGCTCACTACCTTGGGTAGAGTTTTCCTTTCTGTAGCTATGTGTATGTCTCTTATTTGTGGATATATTCGTTAATAATAATATATAGGCGTATTCCATGTAATTTCTTCCGCGGCCTTTGTTCTATTGTAGGTATATTGCGGTATTTGCTTCTGTTCTAGTTCTCATTCAGATTGTAAGAGATTCAGAGGTGTGTATTCTTTGCTTGCTGGTGTGACTGCTCTGCGCAAGAAAATATGTTTGTTGTCAAAGTATTTTCTAAGGATGTCTATCTATTTCTATTCGCAACCTGGTTTTCTTTATTTTTATCAAGGAACCTATTTCCGCGACGATCTTTTTTTATGCTCCTCGTTCGAGGTTTCTTGATTATTGCTTTAGCTTCATCGATGTATTTTAATTATCGTGTCCGTAGTCCAAAATGTTATCTTTCAGGATTATCAATCAGTAATAGTGAAATTATCTTGATCTCATTTATTTTATTAATATCATTTTTATTCGCGTTGTCACTTGCTTATGGTAGAATTAAAAATTGAGCTTCTGGATGTTAGATAGCAAGTATCTTAAGGCTTATTCCATGTGTGGTTGTTTTTTCCATACGAGCATACTAAATTCCCGTGTTTCTTTTTCTATTATCTATGATTGGTACATGGCCCTGAAACTGTGACCAGTTATGGCGTACATATTTTCTTGAGTTTTCTCTTAGATTTCTAGGTTAATAGACTCGGCTCCCCATAAAAATATGAGGAGCAGAAGTCAACGTTTTGTTGCCACTTTCCCGCGTGTTCTTACTCTCAGCAATGGCTACAGGAGTGTCCTGACGATCGCCAGACAGCGGCAGTTTTCCGAGGCTTCTCGTTTGCATCATTTTTATGGGTGTCCCCTTTAACGATGGATATACGGCATTTTTACCCAACGGCCAGATAGCCACCTCTTAGGGGTAGTTTAATATGTCGAATAATCAGTGCACCCTGATGAGGAGATTCGTCGTATTGAATGACAAAGTGGGCTTCGAGTTTATGCTCGTCATTCTTCTTAATTGGATTATTGGAGTCTTGTAGCAATTATATATAATTTTAATTATTATAATTACCAAGTTCATCAAAAATTCTGGCAGGCAGTATTAATTCATGTAAAAGAAAGCCAATCTTCGTGAAATATCGTCAGATTTGATTCTCACAAACAGCGGCAATTTTTGTGATTTTTACGTTACTTATAAAGAACTGGTATTCATCAGAAAAATTAATTCAAGTTCACTTCTAACCTTGGAATTATGTACACGCCGATCAATGTGATGATCGTTGATTTCTTGTGAAAAGAAAATATAGGAAATAACAAATTATGATGGTAGGTAATTAAGAGCCTATTCTAGAGACGACAAATTAGTTGATTAGACTTAATTTCTCGAAAAATAATTTAAAAAGTTAGACACCATCGTAAAGGATCTTTAGAACGATGTGCTACCTGACGTACCTTGCAATTTAAAATTATAGTGGCCAATTTTGGAATATCTAATAAATAGCTTTCTATTACTTTTAAATCTCTCCGAGTTGATGATTTTAATTGGCATGGGATTTTATATGATAAATTCTATGGTCCTAAGCAAATTACAAGTCTGAAGTAAATTACACCTGTGCATACTCGAAATGAGACGAAGTAAAGCTGCATCCAGAATTGAATGCGACGAGTCATAAAGAGAGAACGCACGCATATACGCTCGTATTCACATGAAACTAAATGAAACTACAATGTGCGTGTGCTAAGAACAGACGAATAATGCGTTCATTCTCTAATATGCCTTCCTTTTCGCTTTGACTCGCCGCGTGTTTGCTGATAAGGTAACTTAAGTTATCCTAGCTCATATGGAAGCTTTCATCCCTTCCTCTACCAAACGTATCTCAAACAGTAAGCCATGGTTTGGGGAAACTTGCTCAAAAGCGGTCAATACTAAAAGTTCTGCCTACCGCAAATGGCGCCGAGAGCCGGCAGCCGAAAATCAAAATATATTCATCACGACTTGAAACCAGTATAAGCGGACCATTGACGAAAGCAAGGAGGGATATGCCGAGTAGATCATGAACAAGCTTCTCAACTATCTTAACGGATCAAGATCCTTTTCGTGAGTTGTCAAAGTTATCAATCAAGGTTTCTCAAAGACGTCACTCTCAAGGTGATGGCTCAATAGCGGATACGGCCAAAGACATAACGAACATTCTTGCCAATATGTTTGCACCAAATTATATCTTAGATCCTCAAGGAAAGACTCCCCAAACTATACCTAGAGTGAATTCCTCGATGCCAGGTCTGATATTTTGCCAACGCGAAGTAAAACGAATACTTAAAAGCCTAGACACTAACAAGGCCACAGGACCGGATGACGTTCGCGCAATAGTGCAGGCTTTTCTTCCTATCATGCATGTTTTCCTTCTAGCTGGAAGTGCGCTCAGGTGCAACCAATTCCGAAGAAAGATAAAAAACGATTCCAAATAACTACCGTCATCTTGCCTTAATTCCCACCATGGCCAAAGTTATGGATAAACTGATCAACGAACAGCTCTAAAATATTTCGAATCGGCAGGCATCATAGACGATCGCCGGTATGACTTGTACATGCACAGATGGATCAAAGCCATCGAGATCTACGGCGCATCACGTGCAGTGGGCTCTCAACATCATCATCATCATCATCTTCAGCTTCTCTCCGTCCATCTCTGGACATAAGCCTCTCCAATTCGTCGTCATGCACTTCTGTCGGTCGTCTGACTCATCCATTGGGTACCTGCCACTTTCTGGATGTCAGATTTCCACCTCGTTCTTGGTCGTCCTGGGCATTTTGACGATTTTAAGATTGCACATATCTGAGAATTTTTCTAAATTTTGGTGCGAATACAATTTATAAATCTGTGGGATTTCTTCTTTAAATAGGATTTGAAATTTCACGAAAAATCAGGCACCTCACTTCTGAACTATCTGAACCACGTCAAAATGTAAATCATAAATGCATATGAACTGTGTAAAGAAAAAGAATCATGGAAATATATTGTCGCATGATTTTGCGATACTATCTATCCATGGGCCAGAGATCACGAGGGTGATTAAAATTTGTTAAATCCCCAATAAAACCAACTAGTAAAATAGAAGTGGCCTATAAATACTCTCATAAGCGTATAAGCCGTAGCGTGGAGGCCAGCTATATATCTGCATATGCACCATATTATACAATGCAATATGGCTGGATTTGCAACGTTTATTTTGCCAAAAGTTGGTTTTGCATGTCCGGTAATATTAATGTTTTATTAATTTTCTCGCTGGAAGTTAGTGAACAATGGCAAGTATAAAATATAGCGACGTAATAGAAATGTGTGCTCAGCAGCATTGTTTTTATTGGAATAAAAGGCTATGGAAATTGTATTATAATCCATACGTATGTGCCTAGATATTCACAGCATGTTCTCCGATTTTCAAAGCAATATGAGCTCATGTAGCTCAATACAAAATATATAAATTAAAAAGTGTTAATATTTTCCACGCCCAATAAAGCTATTTGTCGATACGGCTGGATCATAATATCAGAGTTTATTGTGACAATATATAGGCGCTGAACGGACATGGAAAGTTATAATTTGCCCTGCCCACGCCGCGCCACTACCGCGCCGCGCGCCTTTGGGAAAATGTTTAAGTTGGTTGAAGGTTGGAGTCGAAGAACTAAGAAGTACCTTACAAGCATTCATCGGCCTGTGTCGCAGCGCTGTTTGAGTCTAGCGCCAAGAACATCGGTTCCTGTCGCTGCTCTGTTTGACGCCAAGATATTTAGCCTTTTCTCATTTATTTGCACAGGTATTTAGGGGTCAGTCAAGTTTGCCCCCCGTATTAAACAAATTTAAATAATAAATAAAGCATAATTTTGCACACATTTTGCACAATTTTGCACACCCCAAATAAAATTTTGCACATCCACAGAAGGAAAACTAGAGCTGTTTATTATACGGGGGGCAAACTTGACCGTTCCCCCCCGTCTGTTACAAAATTGAAAATTTTTTATGCCACTCGATTCGGAAAATTTTGCACAATTTTGCACACCTATTTTCAAATTTTGCACACTTACCTGGAGAAGGTTATGAGGTGTTAAAAATTTGAGTTTTCCCCCCGTTTGTCAAAAAGTGGAAACATTTTGATGCTGCCAGGTTCTACTACTTTTGCACAATTTTGCACACCTATTTTCAAATTTTGCACACTTTACTAGGGATAGTTATGAGGTATTAAATATTTGCATTTTCCCCCCGTTTGTCAAAAAGTTGAAATATTTTAATGCTGCTAGATTTAACTAATTTTGCACAATTTTGCACCCCTATTTTCAAATAATTTTGCACACATTTCTGGGGAAAGTTATGAGGTGTTAAAAACTTTCATTC
>MU182901.1:55110-66430 GCA_016904865.1 Pissodes strobi | reverse complement strand
TTTTTGATGCTGCTAGGTTCTACTAATTTTGCACACCTATTTTCAAATTTTGCACAAGTTTCTGGGGAAAGTTATGAGGCGTTAAAGATTTGCATTTTCCCCCTGTTAAAAAGTTTTAAAATTTTGATGCTGGTAGGTTCAACTAATTTTGCAAAATTCTGCACACCAATTTTCAAATTTTGCACACTTTTCTGGGGAAAGTTATGAGGTATGAAATATTTGCATTTTCCTCCCCGTTTCTCAAAACGTTGAAATCTTTTAATGCTGCTAGTTTCAACTAATTTTGCACAATTTTGCACACCTATTTTCAAATTTTGCACACTGTTCTGGGGAAAGTTATGAGGTATTAAAATTTGCATTTTCCCCCCCGTTTGTCAAAAAGTTTTAAAAGTTCGATGCTGCTAGGTTCAACTAATTTTGCACACCAATTTTTAAATTTTGCACTCTTTTCTGGGGAAGGTTATGAGGTATTAAATATTTGCATATTTCCCCCCGATTGTCAAAAAGTTGAAACCTTATAATGCTGTTAGGTTCAACTAATTTTGCACAATTTTGCACACCTATTTTCAAATTTTGCACACATTTCTGGGGAAAGTTATGTAGGTAATCAAAACAAAGCTACTCTAACTTGGGTTCCGTGGACGACAGCTAACAGAGGCAACGAAAGAGCCTATGAAATAGTCAAAGCAGGCTCCTCGAGCTGTTTGATAGAACCAGGAACCTTTTGCGGAGCGGCCAGGAATACTTTCATTATGCGGGGAGCAACGGGATCTCAGAAATGGTGGAATGTTCAACCAGGATAAAGAATCCATTAAGAGTTCCTCAGCAAAGCTTACACCTGAAGGCACAATAGAAAGGATGTCAAAATATTGCTAGGTTTACTGACCGGACATTGTCGAATGAAAAGACAGTCAAAGTCAAAGGCATAAGTCAAAAAAGCTTTATTGTATAAAGAATCATTACATTCTTATTCATAAAGCCCCAAAACAAAAATAGAGATTTTTTTTTAAATGTGTTTGGTGTGCTCCAACCAAATCTAAACTCAAAAAGGGAATGAGAATAACATGAGTATGACAGAACGCGAAATTTTAAGTTGAATGACCATCATATTAGATTAGACAATAAAAATTTCAGCCATTGAGGAGCTCCTCAACTATTATTGTACCCTAATTATTAAGTATATTAGATATAGCCGAAAATATTATATTCCTAAATAATATTAACAAAGCAAACTTAACTAGTCTGTCGTTTTCTAACAATTGAAAATATTGTTCGTCAGATATTAAAATCACATTAGAACGAGCAACATTGAAATAAGAAACTTAGATCAATGCAGGTACACTATAAAAATATCTATGGCATTATAAGCCTTAGAAACTAGGAGAGCCTTTACTTCTTTTCGAAATTTGTTGAGATTTTGAATTTTTCAAATTTTTAGCAGAAGACGATTAAGTATGTTTGTAACGTTGTAGAATGTTGAATTTTTGGTTTGACTGGAATGGGGTATAGGATAATTAATTTTAAATGTTTGACGAGTGGGACGTACTTTAGGGTTGAATTAAGTTCACTCTTAAACTTCTTATAAATTAAGCAAGATGTCTATAGCAGAAACAAACAGGATAAGGTTAAAATTTTATGTGATAGAAATAGGGGTTTACTAGAATCCCTAATTCTGGCCCTGCACATATATTTAATGGCCCTTTTTTGCAGAACAAATATTATGTTGAATAAATGCTGGAAACAGCAGCCCCAAAAACTTATGCCGTATTAGGGAGAAATATTCAGTCTTTGTAGCAGTGAAATTCAAGTTATGCGAAATTACCCTAATCGCATAGCAGCTGGAGCCCATTTTTGTTGCTTAGCCTTATTATGTGTGATTTAAATTTTAATCTATCATCGATGTGTAACGGTGTCGTTCGTTACATTTGGTTTACTTAAAAGATACCAAACTTTAATATATGTATCAGATTTTTCGTATTATTATCTTAATTGAGGTTAGTTGAGCGTAATATCTTGATAGGATAGTGTAAGTGAGGTTAAGTGAGTCAAAACAAACAATTGTTGAAATTTCGTGGTTTATTTGGTGAAGATATTATTTCTAGTGCTCAGTTGTACAGGAAAAATTCGTTTTTCTCGACAAATAAATGTTCGCAGAGATTTCATAAGTTAAATAACTTTATCACGTACTTTCAACTTTGAGGTTGGAAAACGTGCTCGACGTAATGCTATGCCTGGGAACCATGCAAAGCCAAATATAGACGAAAATAATGAAAAAGCTACTTATTTCCGAATGCCGAAAATGTCAAAAAAGTGTGTTAAAGAGAGATGGTTGCTATCAATGTGATGTTTGTCGATGCCATATTCACAAGATATGTGCGGATCTTTCAGTAACTGGGGACAGGTGTATGCCTTTTCAAAAGCGTCTTCTGGTATTCCTATGTAATGGTTGCTTACATATTACACGGAAAATTCCCCTCATTGTATGGATATTGTATGGAAGACATTAAAGTAGACATCGAAGAAATAAAACTGGCAGATGAACGCGAGTCTTATGTAGAGGCTACTAAGCAAAAAAGGTTGAATCAGTTGTCATAATTAAACCTACCAACGGTCAAGCAAGTGCAGTTACGAATAAAGACATACGAAGGCAAGTAAATCCTACGGGTCTTGGCATATCCAAGTTTCGAGAGGGAAATGATGGTAAGGTTTTCATTGGCTGTGATAGTAGGGATGGTATTGGTGCGCTGAAGGCTCAGCTACAAGCAAAGCTTGGTCATAACTATGTTGTGAAAGAGCCCCGTTTAAAACACCCAAAACTCAAGGTTGCAAATATAAGTATGGATAATGGTGGTCCTTAAGATAATGACAGTGATATAATTGAAGAGATCCACATTTGAAATAAAGGTGTTAAAATAAAACTAAAAATAAGTTTAATAAAATTGATATTTTATTGGAGAGTGATCCTAAGACCCATAGCATTCTGTTAAGAAACAAAGTTAAGTTTGGTTGGTCAATATGTACAGCTTTTAATCATATAAGTGTTCTTCAGTGCTATAATTGCATCGGTTTTGGGCACTATGCCAAAGAGTGTAAATTAAAAAGAGTGTGTTCATGTTGTGCGGATGAAGGCCATTCATATAGGGACTGTCAGTCTCAGGTTAAAGGATGTAAAAAATGTATAAGGTCGTTTGAGGGCGAAGATACAGATCTGGACATTCGCCACAAATCACTTGATAAAAATTGTCCTGTATTCCTAAAAATGGAGGAAATACAAAATAAAAAAATCAATTATTGTTAGAAATCAAAATATGACTCTACCTAGTGCTAGAGACAACACTTTTGCTTTTAGTGTGACTCATTTGAATCTGAGATCTGTATTTACTGCCTTCGATGATTTTACTGATATTGTAATAGCAGAAAACTTTGATGTTGTGGCTGTTAGCGAGACATGGTTGATTTACACGGTAACATCTGATAGGGTGCGTTGAGGGTTTTAATTTTTTCAAGAGTGGCCGTTCTGAGGGACGGGGAGTTGGAGTTGGTGTATATGTCAAGAGTGGGTTTCGAAGCGAGGAGCTACAACTGCAAATACCAAAGATTCATGGGTTTGAAAATATTTGGGTCAAATTTAAAATAAATTCTATGATAACCTGCGTTTTAGGTATAGTATATCGTAGTAAAAATAACGTACTAAATTGTGAAAATGTTATAGATCAAATTCTTCCAGAAATTCTTACTCAGTATGAACAAGTTGAAGTCTTAGGTGATTTAAATGTGATGATGATGCCCTATAACCTGCCTAATCCTCTGTCTGATGTCTTTGATTTTCTTGGTTTTACTCAAATTATAGATGAACCAACTAGGGTTAGTGGGGAAGTTCCTCTCTACTGGATCCTATTTTTGTAAGTAAGGCGAGCGCAATAGTCTCTGCAGGTATCCTTGATGCACATAATATAAGTGACCATAAATAATTAACATTTTGCAAAATAGGAATTGAGTCGAAAACATGCTCTCAAAAATTTGTGTTCTATAGAGATTTTAAAAGATTTGATGAAGATGCTTTTTACAATGACTTAGTATACCCTGGAATGATATATTTTATATGGCTGACATTGAGGGGAAGGTTAATTTTCTTAGCACCCATTTAATATCTTTGTTTAGGGAGCATGCCCCTATTAAAACATCTAGAGTAACTAAACCACCTGCTCCCTGGCTTACGCCAGCACTGAGCGCACTTATGAGGGAAGGAGATAAGGCTTGTGCACAGTATAAGCGAAATAAATCTCCAACCTTGACAACTATAAAAGTCTTATACTTTATTCTGTGCGTCGTGAAAATTTGGAGTTTGTCGATGGACAGAGGGGTTCTGGGTCACTATGGAGGGGGCTGAGGAATTTTCAAGTTTATTCAAGTCCTAATAAGAGTGCTGTGGTCTTGCAGAGGCACCCCAAAATGCTGATGAAATAAATAATCACTTTTCGCGCGTCTTTCGGAAAACTAACAACTGTGTAAACAGATAAAATTTTTACAAAAATAATAAAATTAAACCTAATCTGCTTGTTGGTTTCGGCATGGACACCCCTGAGTCTATCTACAAATATGTATATAGTTTAAAATCAAATGCTGCGGGAAAGGATGAGATTACACTAAATATGCTTTCACTTAGTTTGCCGGTTGTTTTGCTTTATCTTACACACAAACCTAAATCGATATCTTGAGTGTGGTTACTTTCCGGAGTGTTGGAAAGAATGCATCATATGCCCTGTTTCAAAGATACATAACCCTACTACAATTGCTGAACTACGTCCCATCAATGTGTTACCGGTCTTGTCTAAGGTTCTAGAGAGGATTGTTCATTCCCAAGTGTCTTAGTATCTTAAAACTAACAATCTTTTTCCTGTGCATCAGTCGGGTTTTCGAGAGGGTCATAGCATATCAACGGCCTTGCTAAATCTAAATGATGAAATAATAAGAGCCCTTGACAAAAAATTGCCGGCCATTTCAGTCTCACTCGATTACTCCAAGGCTTTTGAGGTGCTCGATCACGATCTTTTTTGTGCAAAATTGCACTATATTGGATTTCATGATATCCCATTATTTTTCTTTCGTAACTATCTAACGGATAGGCAGCAGAGAGTTCGTGTAAATGATGGCTATTCTGATGCTGGCAAAATAATATCAGGTGTTCCTCAGGGATCCATCTTGGGGCCGTTGTTATTTTTGATATATAAACAAGTGACATATTTGAAGAAGTTGTGTACTCGCATGTACAAACGTACGCTGATGATGTGCAGCTGCTCCACCTTTTTGATCCCTTGGATCCTAC
The DNA here is from genome assembly GCA_016904865.1 of Pissodes strobi. Taxonomy (NCBI): domain Eukaryota; kingdom Metazoa; phylum Arthropoda; class Insecta; order Coleoptera; family Curculionidae; genus Pissodes; species Pissodes strobi. The sequence goes on along the minus strand of MU182901.1, from coordinate 61,104 downwards.
TGCTGCTATGAACAATGTGAATGCGGATTTATCTGGCATATTGCTCTACTCAACTGAACATAATTTGATGATCAATCCAGATAAGACCCAGGTTCTGTTGTTTTGTCAGGAAAATCGTCGAAACCACTTCGAAAGCACTATTGAATTAAAGATTACAAATGAAAATTTACTTTTTGCAAATTTGATGAAGAACCTGGGGCTTATTATGGATGTAAATCTGAGATATAGGGAACATGTGAAGTTGCTTCTACAAAAGAGCTATGCTAAAATGAAAATGTTATACGCGCTTCGTTATATACTAAATTTTAAGTTAAGAAAAAAATTTTGTGAATCATTAATCTTGTCATCATTTAATTACTGGAATATCGTTTATTATTATCCATGTTTAGATTTAATACCAAAAAACCGGCTTCAGTATGTGCAAAATGTCTGTTGTCGATTTGTATATAAGTTAAGAAAGTATGACCATGTCTCGCTATAAATCAAAGAACTTAAATGGTTAAAAATGTCAGATACTTAATGAAGTTATTGAAATCATCTCATCTGTTCCTGTATATCTTCAAGAAAAACTACTGTTTCGAAGTGTTATACACAGCAGAACTATTAGAAACCTTGATCTTTTAACAATGCCACAATATCAAACGGCTTCATTTCAACGCTGTTTTACATACATGGCTGTACAAATTTATAATTCTCTACCTATAGCTATAAAGCAATGTCCAAACATAAATTCAATTCGATATAGGTATCGAGAACTTCTATTGTCCCAACAGTAACCTATGGTTACTTACTATAAGCCTCAATTTTGTAAAAATTTGTTTACTCAGTTAACTTCTGTGATGATAACTAATAGACCTGCAATAGTATTAAGTTGAAATTATTGAATGTTAACACACTGTGTGTGGGAGAGGTTAGGTGGAAGAATAACCATAGGTTAAATCTCGTGTTTTTCAATTACACATTGTGTATATTATACTACTGTATATGCACATTAAATAAAGACGTTATTTATTTATTTAAATTGGCCAATTAGGGCGTAAAATAAGTCAATATTTTTAGTTGGTACCAGTTCATAGGGTGATGTAAATATTTTTTTGCTTTAAATGGACTGTAAAGAGTGTATTGGAATAGCTTTTATTTTGACATATCCCTAACGAGGTCAGCAGTAAGAGCTTTCTCCAGTGCCTATCTCGTCTTCAGAATAGAGTTCAGTTTTAATTTGCTGCGGATGGCGCCAAAATAAGTTCGCAGAGGCATGCGAACTTAAATTTTGAAGTTGAGAGCTCATGCTGATTCCAATCTGTATTGTCACCCTTTGCTGACAAACAACTGCAATATTAATCCAAACTAACGACGCCCCTGAACTTCATGCCATAGCGACATAAGAGAGCATAGGCGCAAATTACCTACACGTAAGTTAAGGTTTGCCTAGTAGGGCTATGTATCGTTATTACCACTAACGTTACACATGTATAAACCCAGGAATATGTTTACTTTTTTTATTATTAATTACCTACGTTGTCTCCAACTGTTACTTCTTTAAAATTGGATTTAAAAGTAAAAATGTTTGTTTTTGTTGTCGAGAGATAAAATTTGGCATCTGTCTATTTTTTGACCACAACCAGATTATCTTTAAAATTTGACTCAAGTTCACTCAAATTTTGGCTTGCCCAAAGTATAGTGTAATCATCCGCAAACAGAGTAAAATTACCCTTTATTGCAATACTTGGTAAATCATTGATATATGCCTAATAAAGACAATAGATGACAAAGGACCTCTGGCCGAGGAGTTCTGCAGCGATCTCCCTGCGGCACTCCTGATCTAATTTTCAGCTGATAGGAAGACTTATTTATAAAACTTACAGTTTGGAGCCTCCCAGACAAATATGATTTAAACCACTCCAAAACGTTTCTCCTCATCCCATACTCTTCGAGATTGAGCAAGAGAACTTTGTGATTCACACAGTCGAATGCCGTCTACCAATCGCAGAAAACCGCGGCTAACTCACTATCATTAAGGCTAAAGTATAAATTCTCGAGAAATGACGTCATTTGTGCTTTTTTACTCCTGAAAACCAAATTAATGATCTATGCAGATTAAACTATATTTATGTAGCAAAGAAAGTAACCGATTTTTCACTAGTCTCTCTACTATTTTCGAAAGAGCAGGTAGTAAAGATATTGGCCTAAAATTGGAAAAACAATTTGAGTCGCCTCTCTTATATAAGGATATCACAGTTGCTATTTTTAAAAACGGGGGGAAAATTCCTGTAAAATGAGTGATTCCGCAAGTACTGCTAAAGAAATAGCAGGAAGACTCAAGAAAGCTTGAAGAGGCAGCTCATCCCATCCTGTGGCCCTTTTATTATTCAGTGCAGATGATGTATTTTTAGTTTCGTCATACTTGTGAGTGCTAGAGAATACCCTTCTATTTGTTTCCAGAATTTTTTACGATTATTATTAAAATAAAGCACAAACCGAGCTTTGTTTAAAGCAAATTTTCTAATATAATGCAAGGCGCGCATATTTCTTGATGATATTTTTAAACCCCTAGAAAACCACTGTTTTTTATTTTTATTTTTACACGCAAATATACGGAAGGGAAATGAACCATTAAAAAGTTTTGTAGAAAAGGGAATGAAATTTCTTCAACGGTGCCTCAGCCTCTACAACCTCTGACCAGTCAGCATTCTTACTTGTGGTTGAAAACCTATAATAATTTTTTTCTCGTTAACAGTCTTCTTAGTGGCTTCGCAGGCTGAACATTACTTACACTAACTAAGAAATTACACGCAGTTGACGCAATTGTTGTTTGTTCTTTTACAGCAGCTTGGATGAATACAATTTTTACATGCTAGACAGAACCAGTTATTTTGTCCTACAACATTTAAATTTGGAAGCCATTTAAATTTAATAAGTCCACGCATGCTCTTCTACAATAAACTGAGATAGGGGAGCAAAAAAAGGCAACAAAAAAAGGAATTTCTTCAACCCGATATCCACTTCTTTATTTTTAACACTGATTTATGGGTTCATTGTTTGATGTTATCTGATTTTTGAGGGTACTTTGCGAATGTGGATCATAATTAGTTGAATTCACCGTATTTTTAAGATTTTAATCATGCCAAACACAGCACTCAACTAAAAACTAGTTTGTCAAAAGAGCAACAGTTTACGGAGCAGACCAGACATCTAACAGAGTCATGAATTCCTATACATGTTCTGCCAAGAAGATGAGGAAACTGGAAACATTGGAAATCTCAAGCTCAATTAAAAGCAATTGGTATTGAGGACTTTAAACGAATGTCTCTGTTCTGGCGTGAGGAGGGAAAACATGGAGGTGCAGTGTATTGCAAGAACGGTTTAAACAGTAAACAGCGAGATAATATAAACAGAATATCTGTAACAGGGATTATAGAATGCGCCGCGATAGAGTGTATAACTGGAACTGAAAAAACAATTATTATAAGTGTATATAGACCTCCTTCTGGTGATTTAGACGTTTTTTTGGTAAAGATGGAGCTAATATTGACAAGTATTTTTAGTGAGAGTAAGTTAATTTTTATATTAGGAGACTTTAATATTGAATTTATAAAAGAAAATAATGCAAGACATAGTTTTTGTTCTTTAATGGCGTCTTATAATTTAAGTCCTACAATTTTCGAAAACACAAGAGTATCTAAAATTTCTGCTAGCTGTTTAGACAATATTTTTACAAATTCAGAATATGCTAGGGCGCACATTTGTGAACATTTAATATCAGACCATGCTGCTTAGAAAATTGTGATTGAGAATGTTATGAAAAAACAACAAAATGTTAGATTTGCAAGAATATTTTCAAATGAGAACAAACGCAACTTTTTGACTCACTTGAAATCTGAAAAATGGAAAGATGTGTACAGTATTAATATATCTATTCTAATGCCAACAAACAGTGGGACACTTTATTAATGATTTTTAAACATTACTTTGACTTACATTTTCCCAAAAAGAAAGTTTTATGAATGTCATAAAAAGTCAAAATCATTACCATTTCATAACGAAGAGCTTATTGCCTGTAAGCATAGGTTAGACATTTATATGACTCTTTCCAGATACAGCCCAGATTATAAACAGGTTTATACCAATGAAAAGCGAACGTATGATAAATTATTAGCAAATACACATCAGACATTAAAATGGAGGGCAGCTCTGATGAAATCGCCAGTAGTTTTAATCAACATTTGCTATCTATAGTACCAAATTTATTAAATAATTTAGTGGAGACACCGTTTACACCTAATATAAGTACAACTAGTCAATCTATGTTTTTAAGACCAGTCACACAAGTTGAAATATGTAAGATATCACAAAGATTAAAAAACAAGCACAATATGGGGTAGATGATATTCCAACTAGTATTAGCAAGTTTGTTATTGAGGAGGTTAAAGCTATATTATGCCACATAATAAATAATTAATTTGCCCAAGGGATGTTACCTGATCAGCTGAAGATATCGCTTATCAAACCTTTATATAAAAAGGCGATCATGATGATCTTGATAATTATAGGCCAATTAGTTTGCTGCCCAGTTTTCCAAATATTTTGAATGTGCTATGAGTAGCAAACTTCGAGATTTTTTTAATACATGCAACATTTTTAATATGTCACAACATGGGTTTATTAAAGGATAATCAACACAAGCAGCAATTTTTAATTTTATTCTCAAAATAGTAGAATATATGGAAAACGGACAGTTGGCAATTGGTATGTTTCTGGACTTATCAAAAGCCTATGACTGCTTAGACAGGACTTTACTTTTAAAAAAGTTAGAGTTGTATGGAGTTAGGAGCAATGCCAACAAGTGGATCCAGTCATACTTAACCAACAGAAAACAAGCCGTAGCGGTGACAAAGGACAGCACCACAAGCAGATCAGATTTATTCAAAGACAAGGTAGGAATCGCTCAGGAAAGCATTTTGGGCCCGAGCCTTTTAGTGACAAGTCCAAACACAAGTATTGTAAACTATGCAGATTATACAAATTTATTAATAGGTGGTAAAAATATAGACGAAGTAATTGTTAAGGTTCAAGTTTTTTTCTACAAGTAACAAACTGGCTTAATCAAAATAAATTGATCTTGAATCAGGAAAAAACAGGCGCCTTAGTTTTTAGAACAAAAAGATCTAGCGTTACCAAACCGAGCCAAATAAGAGTTAATGAGAAAGATATACAGGTATCTGATGTAATAAAGTTACTGGGGGTTAACGTGAATGATTTCTTGGACTGGTCAGATCATATAAATATATTAGTTAAGAAACTTAACTGAACTTGTTTTGGAATTAGAGTTATTTAAAAATATATGAATGAGAAAACATTAAGAATTGTGTATTTTGCAAATTCTTAAGCAGTTCTTAGATATGGAATTATCTTTTGGGGAGGTGCTAATCAGATTGAAGATACTTTTATGGTACAAAAAAGGGTAGTTAGGATTATTGCCAAAATGAAATATTTACAGAGTTGTAGGGGTATATATTTAGGAAATTGAGAGTAATGACTGTTTATGGTATTTATATTTATGAATGCCTGATGTTTTATTATAAACATAGGGATTTATTTTTTGATAACATTGCCCATAGATATAATACTAGAAATTTGGATGTTAGATATCCTATACATAGATTAAGTTTAACAGAAAAGTGTCATCATTACATGTGCCTTAGATTGTATAATAAACTTCCTGATTGTTTTAAAAGAAATGAACAAGAGAAACTTTTTAAGAGAGAGATAAAAAAGCTATTAATGGACTTGGAACCCTACAACCTTATAGAGTTTTATAATAATGTTTAACAGTAAGAGTGTGTTATTTTGTTTATTTAACGATGTTTCATATTGTAATGCTCTATTGTAAACAATTTGAAATAAAAAAATCTTTATTATTATTATTATTATTATTATTATTATTATTATTATTATTATTATTATTATTATTATTATTATTATTATTATTATTAT
>MU182901.1:0-55100 GCA_016904865.1 Pissodes strobi | reverse complement strand
ATTATTATTATTATTATTATTATTATTATTATTATTATTATTATTATGGCATTGAGGACAGGTTTAAATCAAATGGGGAAACCAATCCAGTAACTGAATGCTATACTGAGGAGCCATTAAAATGGCTATGAACGATAATCAAAGATACACAACTAAATTAAGTGCTCTAAAAACACACAGAGCCACAATAAAACTTACAGGTCGCAGTGGTGGACAGCCCACCTTGGAAAACTCCCAAAATGTTTAATCTAATCTACTAATCATGTATAAAGAAAATTGTCTTCCCGAGAAAATTGGCCATATGAATGGTATTTTTCAAACAATTTTCGCATCTTTCAAAATTAAATATAATATTTACACCTGCCACCACTATAATACCTACTGGTGCGCACAATTTATTTCGAATAGCAGACTTTTCATGAATAAGATTATATTAAGTTAGTTAATTTGAAAATACAGTATCATTGTGAAGAGAAAATATGTTAAAATACGTTTAACCAGTCAGCTATCATTTAATTTAATAATAATACAACGCAATATATTTTGACAAATGCCAATGCTGTGGTTTTATTGGAATATATATCGCTTGTATTGAAACATAGTTCCATGTATTCTACTAACGCGTAAAAATTTAATTGCGCTATTTTGTAGCTCCTGTGTTAAATAATGATGACGATTTATCGGAATTACTGCGTATTTTGGGCAGAATTTGTTTATTTGTAACGACTTCATGAAGCTCTACTCAATTAACAATAAATTGTTAACTTGTATATATATTTTAAAATATCTATGTAGAATACATAACCCAAAAAAGATTGTAAATACTTCAAGTTATTATATATATTATAGTGTGTAATACCACAAGAGGTTTTGGTATTGCGGGATAATACTTGTACCTGTTACGAAACTCGTTACCCAGCAACAACACGACACAGTCGACAGAAAACATTATTAGGTCGGTAATACTGAAATATCGACTGGTATTCAAATAGTATATTATTTTATATGGAGGAAAAGTGATACTTTTCATGGCGCGCTCGTGTTTAACAGCCGAACGGAGTGAGGCTGGTAATAGAGAGCAAGCCATGAAAAGTAACTTTTCCTCCAAATAAAATATGCTGTTTTTTCTTCAAATGTCGACAAATTAATGCAAAAACATCTCTTTTTAATAGTAATAATAACTAATTATTATTAAAGATAAGTGGGTTCGCAAGGCGGCTTAGACCGGAGTCGGTGAATAGGCACAGGTTGTTGCTATAGTAATGTAACATAAAGCTGTCAGTGGACACTGTCAACAATAATTATTTTTTTAAGATTGCGTCTCCGATTGCGTTTTAATTCCGTATTGATAAGCAGTTATTGAGTAAGTTCGATTAAATATTAACCAATTTGTTCCTAAATTAGTGATTTTTAGAAATGCAGTCACAAATTGAGTGATAAATACAAATTGTAGTTTAATAAATCTTGAGTTGTTGACGCTTATTTTGTTGTCTGTTTGTATTGTATCTATGTTGCTATGACAACACTTTTACCTCCGCCGGCGGAAAACTGAAAAGTAAAGCTCCGGCGGAGGAAAAACGAAACTTCACAGCCGCCTGCACAGTCGAGTAATGAGGGATTTACTGACGTTTGAAGAAAAACAATTATATAACTAACTAAACCAATAATACAATTAAAAATTGTAATTGTTGATTCTAATCCGATTTTCTCCAGGGAATACTTCATCACGTTGGGGGTTTTTAGATTTCGATCCTCCATGCTGTTCTTCTCTCATATTTCATACAATTTTGGAAAAGTTGTTGTTCGCTAAGCTAGAAGTACGCCTCACGTAGTTTGTACAGTTATGCCCCCTCATTTTAATAACCTCTCGAATATTTGCGCCAGGATTAGTAAGTATGCCCACAGCTGAAGTTCTTTAAGAATAATTTGTAAATGTTTTGTTATTGGTATTAAACCCACTGTTTATGCTCCCATTTCGGGCCACTTACTGATAGTATTAACTTCAATCAATTTTATATTTGCATCTACTTCGGGCAAAGAAATATTTCCAAGTCTCATTTGGTTTGACATTTCAAAAAAAAATGATTATGCGTCACCAATGATACCACAAGCACGATAATCCCGAAATCACTTATTAGGACAATTCACACACAACGGGTGCATGGTGGTGGCGTGGGACTGGCGTGGTATAGGCATGTGCCACCAGCATGTTAACCTATGAGGCAATACAGATAGAGCTGATGTGGTACTGGCGTGGTTACTCCCGCCACAGCCACGCTACTTCGACGTCATGCAAAGCCTACATGAGTGACATTATGCCATACTACAGTCTGAGATTCAATGATTGTTTTTGGTCCCTTTTAGCACAAAATGCGTGACGGTTTCCAATTTAATATAGTGGTTCAGCGTTATTAACAGCCTCTCCTCTGGATTGACGGGTTCTCCCCAATTCGTAGATTTTTTTTTCAAGGTCAACGTTTACTAAACTTAATATTCTACAGAAACCTTTGATAGACATTCGCTAGAAACTTTCAAAACGGTAAGGTTACATGTTGACCTCCCGTATTACGTTGAACGAAAGAAAACTTTTTCTTTATCTAACCACAAAGGATGTACCTAGTATTTCCTCTCCCTTTGAATGCTAGCTAAATTCACAAGGTGCAACATATCCTAGTCATCTTTGTCGTCTGAAATCATTTTCACTTCGCACAACAAATGACAAATATCGGTATCTCACGCCAGTCCCACGCCACCACCATGCGCGTTCCGTCTGAATTGTGCCTTAATCCTCTTGAGCCATATACAAATACTGTACACTAAATTGTATATTCACAGATAAATCACCTGGTAATTTAATACTTGTGTCTATCGTCAAAGATAAACATTCTGAATCTTATAGATACTCACGAATTTTAAGGATATTATTAGTTTGGGTTAGTTATTAGTTTGCCTAACTTTTAAAAAAAATTAGTTGCCACTTATCGCCATAATTTTAAATATGTTCATACCCAACAATGCTGACAACCTTAAAACATTTCATAGAATAGACAAAGGCGAATTCAGAACGAAAACTAGATATACGGGAAACGTTGTTTAGACTAATGGTAGTATATACCTAAACCGCAAGCACGAATTGAGATTCAAAAGCAATAACTGCGCAGAGGATGTATATTTTATCTGAATTGAGGAACAAATAAACTTGTGGTATCGTATTAGTATGGTGAGTAATATTATATGCATTGGGCTCCGCACGCTCTGGCATAACCGACAAAAACTAGCCAAAATTAACCCTAAAAAAAACCCGGTTGAGAAACGTTTGGTATTCATCATCAAGAATATCCAGTTGAGGTTTGCTAAATAAACACATTTATTTTGGTATACAATTTGCTTCAGGTTATTTTGCATTTCGATGCAGTTTTTAAGGATATGGGTGGATACCCTCAATTCGGGACCACTGTTTAAAAATGTTTTGGCTATCAGATTCGGAAAAGTTACAGTGTTATCAGTCCTAAACAGACTTTAATATTTGCTTGTACATGTAGCCTTCAACCCATTTATACAACAGATTTAATTTTTGACGGATATTTATTTCCCAGTTTAAAAGTGTTTTTAAACCAAAATTATCGAATTTACTTAGATTTACTTAGATCTAGTAAAACTCCTGGTACTCCAAGTTTCGTAAATCCTCTAAACGTCATTCGTTCAGTTTTTCAATTCAATTCAAATGGCCTACATTAAAGATAAATTGCTTTGTCATAAACATAATACAATTGAACATAATATAACGTCAACATAAAAATTATTTCAAAATTATTTCAGAGCTAATTTCCTATCCAAGTCTATCCTAAATCAAATTGGCTTATAACAGCTTGACTAATTATTAGTTAAAAAAAATTGTTAGTCACATCGGAAACAATATTTGCATGAGGCTTCAAACTTCAGCAGGTCTATGATTCAGAAATTCTTGGATTGTATATGGTTTAATTTCTACAAGCAGGTTTTTAATAGATTTCTTAAAAGCGCCAAGAGTTTCCAGCTGCCTAATATTATTTGGCAATGTGTTAAAAAATTTAATACAAGAGTAGGTAGGACCTTTCTGAGTAACTGTAAGCCTATGTTGAGGAGAGCAAAACCCTGTGAACCTATTTGGAATAATTCTTTGTGAATTAAACTCAACACATCTCTCCCCATTCTAAAACAGAAATAAAAGACACTCACATAATATATAAAGCCCATAAGTTGTCAGAAGTCTCCAGTCTCTAAACCTTTTCCTACATGAGTCTCTTCTCCTTAAGTTGAGCAAGATTCTAACTGCATTTTTTGTTGAGCTTAGAGAGCTCTATCTGCATTCCTGCTTCCCCCAGAACATTATGCCATATTTAAGGACTGAGTATATGTTTGCAAAATATACAGTTTTTAGATTGTCCAAGTTTAAATATTTGGAAAGTATATCTCATCGAGTAACATGCAGAATTAACTCTATTGCAGACAATTGCAGAGATGTTGTACCCAATCAAAGTTCTGATCAATGTAGAGACCCAGAAAGTTTGTGTGTTCGGACAGAGTTTGTGGTGATATCATTGAGAGGAACAACCCTTGGCCTATCCTTATTTTTATGCTTGGTTCCAAAGCAGATAACATTTGTTTTTTCAGCATTTAAAACTAGTTTATTCTTGGTAAACCAGTCCTGTGATGCTATTAGTAGATCTGTGGAGATCTCAAAAAGGTCTGACAGTGCCAAACCAATTATTAGCAGGGTGGTATAATCAGCAAAATTTGTAAGGGGGAAGTTTTTATCCAGTGTTTCACTGGCTAAGTTATTAACGTAAAAAATGAAGAGCAAAGGGCCCATGACACTGTCTAGGGGTACACCCATTAAGATTTCTTCCTCATTGGAAAGGCACTTAACCCCCTCAGTCTCAATTGCCACCTTTTGCTTTCTATGTAGGAGGTACGAGTTTATCCTCTGCAGAGCTGGACCACGCACTCCCAAGCGCCCCAATTTTTCGAGCAAAGTCCAGAAGTCAATACTGTCGAATGCCTTTGTTAAATCCAGGAATACACCCGAAGGTAAGTTCCCATTCCCATTAAAAATCCTCTCAACAAAATCATAAGTTGCAGTCTCCACTTTAAGAAAACCATGCTGGAATGAGCTTATTAATTTTTCTGCAAAGAAGAACCGCAGGAGCCTTGAGCACACTGCAGTTTCAAAGATCTTAGAAAAGTTTGATAATAAGCTAATAGGCCTGTAGTTTTCAACAAAAGTTTTGTCTCCCTTTTTGTATATTGGTTCAACCATAATCACTAATTTGAGCTGTTCAGGAAATAAACCATACTTAAACACAAGGTCACTACATCCTCCTCTGCACAGCCCACTAAACACAAAAACATTGTAATAATGTTAAAATAATGTATAATTCGAGAACATAACGTTAGCTTGGATGTTAGTTCTAACGTAAAATTCATTGTGAAAAATAAGCTTAATAACCCGTTTTATGACGTTAGAAAAATAGTCTTATGTTTTTCTAACATTGGAAAAAAAAACGTTTTTCCAACATCGAAAGAGGAACGTTTTTCTAAAATGTTTTTCCAACATTGAAAAATAAACATTTTTCTTACATTGAATAAGAAATAATTTTTTAACACTGAAAAAAAACATATTTTTTAACATTCTAAAATAACGTCTTTTTTACATTGAAAAGGTAACGTTTCTTAACATTCAAAAAGTACCGTTTTCGTACATGAGCCAAAAAAATGTTTTTTTTTTAACAGGAAAAAATTGTATTTTTAACCAACCGAAAAAATGTATTTTTACCCAGAGAAAAAATTATTAACTGTAAAAGAAATATTTTTATATAATTTAACGCGATTTTAGTTACTGGGCTACCGATGTAAGAACACTTTTATTTTGTTCAGGAGAGCCTTTTTTTGTACCCCAAGTTAAATAATCGCGTCTACGTATCAGTTTGTACAAAATTGATTAATTTGTATTTTTTAGGCAACTGATTGTATAATATTTGATAAAGAAGGCAGGAGAAGTATTTATTTCAAATAATTTACTTAGGAAGCCAAACTAAGTATTTTAATTGTTTTTATTTACTCTAATATCTGGCTTTTAGGGTGCTATGGTTTTGTTGAAATTAGTACACTTTTTACGGATTGATAGGGGGTCAAGGTATTTCACTTATATTTTGGATTATTTTACAGAGATCATTAAAACTAATTTCTTTTTATTGCATCAACTTTATAACTTTTTGATAAAAAAAAAAGTAGAACATTCATCCATATGGACAGAAAAAAAAATAAGGAAATTGTGTTTTTTAATCTATATTTCTCCCATATTCTCCACAATTTTTAAAAAATATTCAATGTACATATTAGACGCTGTACAAAACGTATATTAATGTTCACTTTTGAGACGCACAGCGGCATACCTCAAGAAGTCCATTGCCGTTTTTGTGTACTCAAAGTCACTTAATAGGGGAAACTGAGCTCTCCTAGCTTCTAAAAATAAAAAAAACCCTATGAAAACAAGCATTTTATAGAAACGTCTGATATTGGTTAAGGAATGTCGCAATATTATTCCTCGCCGCCTAGCAGTCACAACTTTTTGGCATTAAAACTAATTAAAAAACTAAAACTAACCAACATAGTCCTTATATATGCAAAACAGCAAGCAGGCCTACTGGTAGGTTTTGCCTGCACAGCTTTTTAGGGTTTTTTTTGTCAAGTGGGATTTGAATACCCATGCATTGGTGGAGCATAACTGTCATAACTTTTGTACCCATTGACCGAGTTTGATTAAATATAGCCTATGGACTGCTCAAGACTCCCAGAGAATAGACACAAAGATTCCGGAAATTGCATTTTTGAATATATATTACTCTCATATTAACCGCCCAAGAATCTTTCAAATGTTTTCAATGTACAGATTCGAATTTTATATAAAATCCAATGTGAAGTTCTAAATAATATACAAAAATATTAACAAATAACGTTTTAAACCAAAGCAACAGATTTTTTTGTGAATTTTACGATTATATATGGTATCTGATTTAAAACACCAGCCACGATTTGTCAAAAACTAGTACAATTAGTCTGCTGGTGATGTTGAATAAATATCTACCTATTAATGATTGATTAAATAGGCGAAAGTAAGTCGAGTGATACCTCGTCAAAATCTCCTTTACTTTTCTATTTCTATTGTTGAAATCGAGCGATTAATTTTTGACCCATTTGCTTTAATGTGATCTGAAATAACCATATAAACTTAGTTTTTTTTTACCTTGAAATCATTATAAAATATTTTGTTAAAGATCTGTGGCATTCACCTAATTCACCATGTCTGAAAATCAATTCAGCCCTAAAATTATAAGGAAGAAGTTTTTTGGTTTTTTACAAATTCTCAGGTACATCTTTAATGAGACCCCCTGAATCGAAAAATATGTACCTTTTTAGCTACTTGATCATTAAAAAATATATATTTGTACGTTTAATAAAGACAAAGTCTTTAATTCTCCAACTTTAATAGTATTTTTGGCCCCTGCCATGCTGCACTGCGCTGCAAGGGAGTCTGCATACACCGTCCCCAGCATTCTCCTGATTAGTTTGGGGATTGTGCCACCACCCACCAAAAATTGGACCACACTGTACATAGCCTATAATTATAATAATAATAAAATCATTATGCACAACTATTGCCTCGTATATTAAAGGAATTTAATGTTTGTGGCCATATAGAGTCAATCGGGGTTAATATGATACAAAAATATAAACTTTACATTTTATCTCCTAAACTTTGAGCCAAAATCTGTTGTAAAAAATATTGGGGGATATACAATTTGTGATATTAGTTGATTTACAGATTACAAAATCCCAGACCTCAAAATTGAAATTGATTCTAAAGATTTTATGACATTTTTTCTTACACATTTATGACAATTTTGGCATTTTCAAAAAAAAAAACAGCAATACAATATAACTTTTGCCTCTTTGCAAGAGTGTAAACAATAAGCCCCAACCAGTTTTAGGTGACACATAAAGCTTAGTTCTTACTGATTTTAAAGCTGTGTTGGTCGCGAGGTTAATCGTTACAATGCTAGTTGATCGTTTTATGAAAATATTATTAACCCATTTTACCAAATTTTGATATGGTAGACGACAGCTGGTCAAAACTCAATGATAATTTACATCTTTAATTCACAATTTTTGAAGTTAAAATCCACAAAATTAAATACAAGCGTTTACCCATGTTCAGAATTCGTAATTCTTAAATTAAACATGTAAATGTTAAAATAAATCAATAATTAAGTTTGTGTTTATCAATTAGATATGTGAATTAACCATTGTGTTGGTGGGTAAACCAGCCTTAAGAAGCTAATAAATAACTAAGCATGCTAATAGATTTAGGTACCTAAGAAACATATTGTAAAGATTCCGAGCCCTAATACAGACCCCCCTTTTTTTCAAACAGTAGCGGCTTTTAAACAAAAATTCATATCACTGCTCCCTTTGGTGTAAATTTAAGTTGATGTGTATCAACTGTAGCTCTGAGCACATGCCCAAATTCCGAATAGTGCCCAGTTTGTAATAAGTCAAAATACACGTGGGGCCACTTTCGAGTAACATATTTGATCAGTCGCCTACACTTTATTTTAATAATATCTTATTAAATTTTGCTTTCAATGATGTCCTATATCTGCATGAATAATTATTCCAACTAATCGCGCCTTTATTTTCTCCACTTTTTGTCTGTTTTAAAATAAAAGTTCATAAATATAGTATTTTTTTATTTTATAAATTTAAATTATGTACTTATTACGGATTTATTGATAAAATTTTACTAAATTTGTAAACTTTGCCTAGATCCACTGTACACATAAAAACTACAGATTTTTTCATCCCAATATATCATAACAAAAAATCAATATGAGGGTTAACAAGTGACGCCAACTTGTACCATCAAACATGAGAAAACAACCTGTTTATGCTGACAAAAAGTTATACAACAAAATTCTACAAGCATCTACTTACCAATATTTTGCTGAAATGGAAGTTCAAGATTATCTACACTAGCATATTATTGCATGAAAATTGACAAAACGCATATTTTGGACATTTTTGCCATGCACGCGAATTAAATAAGTAGGCTTTAAAATAAATAAAAATTGACGGATTTTGATCTATTGACATATGAATAAATTTGCTATTATTGCTTGTAACAAAAGATACTTTGATATTAAAGTGTATTTTTCAGTTGTAAAAATGATTTTTACAAATTATTCTTCGCATGAATTGACCGACATGCTCTTAGTTTGCCGTAAAGAGAAGCAAAATACATCCGAAGCAATAAGAATGTACCATCGACAATTTCCTCAAAGAAGAATTCCGCATAAGCCACATTTGAAAATTTACTTCGTCGCTTACGGCACACTGATTCTCTAAAACTAGCCAAATCTGATACTAGATGCAGAAGATACCGGCGAACCATTCAGGTTGGGGAAGCTATTTTGAATAGAGTTCAAAATGACCAAACTATACGTGCAAGAATTGTTGGAAATGAGTTAGGAAATATATCAGCATCCATTGTATTAAGGACTGTACGTACAGGAGCAGCAATTGAGGCCTTACCAGTTTACAGTGGTAGAAGTTGCCTAATCAAACTGCTCTCACCAGTTTAACGTTCCTGCCTGCTAATACAATGGATCCCCTTTTGTCACAAACTGTCATTGATCAGCTTCAGACTTCGCAATTTGGTGTTCTCCAGACTGGGGGAGGACGATGAGATTTGATGGGCCACTACCCGTGGCAACTCGGAATGGCGGGTGCGTCACTCCCCGTAATCAAGCTGCTCTCACCACTTTGACGTTACTGCCTGCTAATGCAGCCCCTCTTGTCACGAACTGTCATTGATCAGCTCCAGACTCTGCCCTTCGGTGCTATCCAGCCTGCGGGAGGACGATGAGATTTGATGGGCCACTTTCCGTGGCAACTCGGAATGGCGGGGGCGTCACTCCCCGTAATCAAACTGCTCTCACCAGTTTGATGTTCCTGCTTGCTAATACAATGCAGCAGCTCCTCTTGTCAGAAACTGTCATTGATCAGCTTCAGACTTTGTACTTCGGTGCTCTCCAGCCTGGTGGAGGGCGATGGGCTTTGATGGGCCCTAATTAGGGAGCGGGAAAAGTATTCCAGCTCCCTGATTTAAAGTGCTAAATTTGCAGTTATTTAGTCACAGAATAAGCATTAGGTATGATAAATTGATTTAAAATTATACAGCGATGCAGTCTACAAAATTAATCTAGTACATTTTAGCGTCAATAGTCTAATTTTAAGTAAAATTACTTTATTTATTCTGACATTACTTGTCACAAATACTTCAAAATTAGCTGCCTGTTCTATTACAACAAAACATACAAACACATTTCCATAGCAACGCTTGATAAATATTAGATAAATACCTGTCTTGCAAGTTTGACGTTTGCTTTCATTTGAATACAAAATGTATTATGACATGATTTTGGATACGTAAAATTATAATAATTTTATGTTTATGTCTTGATTTCAGAGAGGTATTATGAAAAATATCGTTCATTACACGTCCAGAAACTGCTTTTCCTGTGCTTGCACGATTTCCGGTGTTCGGCTACGCCTCACACCAGAAACTATCGTGCGCGCACTGGAAAAGCCTAGTTTCCGGACTGGTAATGAAATATACTATTATGTCATATCAGTACATTATTGTTTTTTTATACATTAGATACCATTTACATAAGGGTTTACTTGATGCCCGTGCGGGCATAAAGTCCACTTTATGGCCGGTGAGGGCATAAAGTATGGACTCAAATAATTGAATTGAATTCGTATTTTTTTTTTAATATTTACATATCTGGAATGCAATAACGAACTAGTATGACATAAAAGTTTGTATGAACCACGGGTATTAATAGATGTGTACGCCCTCTGGCGACTTATAAACCCTCTGGTCAGAGGCCCTCCGGTTTGTAACATTGTCGCCCTCAGGGCATAAACATCTATATACCCTTGGTACATAAATAACTATAACGGCTGCTTCATTACAGTTGCGCGCCATTTTTATTGTTTTTTCCTAGAACTTCACATCATGTTGGGGTATGACGTGTGTATAGCATAGTCTCAAGAGCGAGTATGTTGAAATAAAGTAGTACCTGTAACAAGGTAAATTTTGTTGTTGTTTATTTTGTGCCTGTGGCAATATTTCAATTAGTTTTTCTAAAACTCTTTAACACGTAGACTGCCATGTGAATAAAATACAATTCACGCAGCCTGGTACTCTGTGGGCCGCGTGAATTATATATAATTCTAGAACCTCTTTTGATTTGACGCTTCGTGCATAATAGGCGATTCACGCTTGCATGGTCTGTATATGGAATCTCATAGAGCGTGGCCCGGAAGGTAAACTGATGTAGAGAGCATTCAGACTACGATTTTAGAGAAATATCCTTTAAAGTTCGAAATTTTAATAAAACCCCGGTGGCCCGTGAAGCCGCATTTTTTTTTCTAGTGCGGCAGTCTACGTGTTAATATTTTGCTTATTACATCTTCGTTTGCGAATGAATGTTCATTAATTACGCCTCTGAGTAATAATCCATTACCCACGGGCTTATGGCTATATGAAAACTATGGGTAGATCTAAAAAGTAAATTTGTACATTATTTTGCAAACTCGCAAAAATAATGAAATAGTATGGTTTATAGGTTTATATATATATAACTATTTGAAATTGAAATTTTTTGCTTATGTCATCCTGGTGTGGAAAATATACTTTATGTAAAGAATACTGATTTACATAACACAAGTTGCAATGAGCCTATACGCACTTCTTTTGCTATGTTCAGATTCTAAACAAACATATTTAATTTTTTTTATCCATTCTTTTTAAACCCTGTATAAAATAATTACCAAGAGAATATAGTATTCTACTCGCATGTAATGAATATTAATCATACTCATGAGCAATAGCCATCCTCAACTCCTCGTTTAATAATATTCTATTTTTCTACATCCGTGCAACATTATTTGATTACATTATCGCACTATTTTTGTGGCATATTGCCCTATAGTACCATTACTCACTGTTGATTAGGCAAATGAACATTATGCAAGATAACACACAGTAGTGTCTAGAAAGAAAAACTAGTATGCGAATACTTCTATACACAAATGTTTAGTTTAAGATTTCCTTTTTTCCATTTCTTTAGTTAAAACCGCGATTTTAGAGAACGCGTTTTTCCATTCTTTTTTAATAAATTCGTATGAAATCAGTGTGGTAAATAAGCCCTGGGATCGCTTTGCAATTAATCAAATGCATTAAAGAAGATGGATACATAATATTTTCACGAATTATTAATAGTATAGGTCTTGAGATTGACTGTGGCCTGTGACCTGTATGACACCACGCCACGCCTTATATGGCGTGCAGGTTATGTAACTCAGATTCGGAATCGATCTACGACAGGTGAGAAGAGACGATAAAGAAGGCACTTTAGCTAAAAACAATGATAATGTCTATTGGTCGAAGACTTGGTAAATTTTCACTGTACTCGAAAACTAAAGTGCGCATGTCTTCCCGATTGAGGTATAATTTAGAATTGTTTATAGGCCTTTGGCCACTGTTGTATATCATAGTTTTTTAAGAGTTGTGTTGATTAGTTTTGACCTAATTCCATTCAGAGTTTACACAGCACGCTAACTACTTGACAGATTCTAGTTTGAGATTACTTTTGAATTATAACTATGACAAATGTATCGTAGATTCGACTTTTAATACGTTACTTACTAACCCCCAAGTACACGCGCATGGATGCTGCGAAACTCGAGTTTAGGTATGGAATAAGGTTGCAGGTTACGACCTTATGCACCTATGTGTTTGTAAGGAGCTGGTTTAGTTGAGAAACAAAGTGTTCCGAACTGATGGTTCGCCTGAGTATTTATATAATAACATGTGCTGATCGCTGCAAGTTTAGGGTTTATAATCGCTTGCGTTAACCGCTCGTGTGGTTTATAAGTTGTCTTGAACGTTGACATAATATTTTCCAAGTTCAAGTTCAAACTTAGGACAGGGTGCTATTTACTTAGTATTTCATGCGTTTTAGTAGTTTGTATTGTAAACTATGTTCTAATAATTATAATGTTGTGCTTGCTTAAGTCGTCAAGAGTCCATTGATTTGGTTTATTTTGAATGGAAGTGATTTATTACGCACGGTGATAATATTCGCTTTTGCGCACTATTTTTATATCGCCGTACTAGTGCAGTAATGCGTATATTTCAGCACTAGTGCCCTGAAACCTGCAACAATGGGGTATACGCATGGTCACCTTTTTTTGACACATCGAATTTATGAAACGTGACAGGTTTTAAAATATTATTATGACAAGAATACGCCTTGTCTTCTTTTCTGTCAAAACGCTTAAAACAATTTGCCACTATCGTTTCCATGCTCCACATATTTTCGTCAATAGCAAAATTCAAAAGTCAATATTTTAAAAATGTTTTTTCGAGACTGTACACAAAAATGACATGTTTGCGTGCGGTAATCATACTTTGACGTACTTGCATCAGTGCAAAACTATTCTTTATCAAAAACTTACTTGCCGCAATGTCCCTTAAATGCGTTAAACCATGTTAAATTAAGAAGACACTGCTGCAAAAGTGTCTAAAAATAAAAGCAAAGCTACTCTTTTACTATATATCTGAAACGGGCAATATGACAAAGTGCTGCTATATTTTTTATTTCATAATGCAATAAAAGAACTTATACGATGCCACTTGTTGGCGATGAGAATTTAAGATTTATTGCAGAGGCTGCTTAATGAAAAGCTAGTTTTACCCAACAAGATGTTGAATTTCTGTACAACGACCGGCGTTAATATTGTTAAGTGAAGAATTATGGAGAGAAGATATATGGTCTCATTTATTAGTTATGGGATATCAGCCTTTGAAATAGTTTTTAATTAAAGCTACTGGGAACATCATAATAATTACTTTAGCTTAATTTTACAAATAGTATAGAATATATTATACATATATTTTTACTTTAAAATTCTATAGACTAATTGAATCGGTGAGAATAAGAACAGTACAAGTCCAATTATTACAATTTTGGTAAATCGAAAAACACTATCTGTTGAGTTAGCTATTGCTGTTACGAGTTTCGTGTGTACATAATAGATTTAGTGTATCATGTTATTCGTCCTTTGAACTATAAATAAAATTTGTTGATTTATATTTTTTCCTTTTCGTTTATACATAAAAAACTAACTTGGACTTGCACTGTTTTTAATCTCAATCTGCGTATTATTAAAAATATTTGACCAAAATTTTAAGAAAACAAACAACAACATACAAAAAACTATTTTATTATATAGCAACACAGAATATTCAGTCTTAATGACCAGTATGATCATGATCAAACTCTTTTATTATAATATTGCAACACAAAATAATCAGTTAATGGCCAGCATGATCATCATCGTTTTTGTTGGTGGTTGGCCATGAGGAAATATGGCAATAAAACTTAAACTGCTCACCATCTATATATTTCATGACCTGCCTTATATCATTCATCTTCTTAAAGTTGATTGGCAGTGGTCCTGAATAGGCTTTATTAGAAGAAACATCTGAATTCTGATTTTATTTTTGTAGCTTAAAACTATAAGACGTAGCTCCGTCAATAAAATCAAAGCATTTAACATAACCTGGATGAGATTCATAATACACAAACTGCACGTTAACTTTCCAGTTTCCTGGATTTTTAGTACTTCTTTACTTGATGTATTCTCATTTGCAGATTCTGCCAAGCTACTCTCATGTGATGGCATGTTTTTGTTTTGTTTTAACAATATATTTTAAGGGATCTTACCCTCAATGCTCCACGACGAGTATTGCAGTACACTTTAATATTGCGATATTTGTACTGTTCTTACACTGATTCGATGCAATTATTAAAAACAAAATGGCTATAACAGGTGAAAATGTCAAATTTTGGACTTGTACTCTTCTTATTCTCACCGATTCAATTTTTGATCAGTAGAAATGTTTTAATCATCGCGTACTTCGTGTCAATGCCAGTACAATATTGTATTTAATTTTTCCAGTATTTTACTAAATTAGTGTATATATACTAATAATAAACTAGTCCATTCAAAAAACTTAGTTTAGTTTCATTTGTATAATAAGGCTTTTAACTGGGCTCTTGAATTTTAGTTGTAGAGTATAAATTTTGATTTATTTTTTTTAATTGATCTGATAAATTATGCCGAGAATCAAAGAGAAAGTGGAAATTCGGCAATCAATATCCAGGCCCGATTTTCGAAAGCACTGGGAGTCAGTTTAAGAATTGTGCATAAAAAACATAATATAATGTCGAAGAATACTAACAAGAGTAAACGAAGAAAGCAAAGACGTGTCTGGAAACAAGATATGCGAAAGCAAAATGGGTTGAATAATATAGGCGAAAACAAAATGGAGAATGATAATTCGGCCGGAAAGAAAATTGACACAGGTGCAATTTAGGCAAAAAATCGGTGTAGGTAAAATTCTGGTAAATACGAAATGGACAGTGATTAATGCTATGTCGTTTTTGAAATGACCTTATATCAACTTTACACCAATTCACCTGTAATGTATAGTATATTTGTGATATCGAGAAAAATAAAAAAACATTTTTGCTAGTCCGTGACCAATCCACACTTAAAGTATAGTTTTTGTGATAATGAGAAAAAGCAAACCCAAATTTTACTTCCGTCCATTTTGTTTCCGCCCAAATGGCATCTTCGCCTATTTTATATTCATCGAGATTCATTCTTCATTTGCCACATATTAATTGACATAAGTAAAGTCTGTATATCGTGGTTAAAATATAAGTTTTTCACTGTCTTCCTAAAAATATGTACATTAGGCAAGTTGATTACCTCCTCCGGCAAAGCATTGAAGAGTCTTAGTCCATCATTAAATAGATGTATCTGCAACACCACAGATCTAACGAAACTGATGTTATAATTTGCCTTGTTTCGAACATTATATTGGTGTATTTGTGATCTAGGCACAAGAAATTGATCAAAGTAGGCGGGTACCAGTACATTCCTAATTTTGTAAATTATAACTAAGTTAGACAATTCAATTTCTTCTTTCACTGAAATCCAACACATCATTGTTTTCATTGAATTTATGGATGTATATATATATTACAGCCCAATACAATACGCATGCATTTGTTTTGTAACATTTGTAACCTATTTATACACTCTTGGGTACACGCTATTAATAGCGAGCTGCATGAGGCATTATTGTTGTGTTGTAAATCAATAACCTAGATCACTGTCTCAGATAACCAAATAATCTCCTAAAAAATCTAATTTTTTCCCTACTTTTTTTACACATATACATGATCTGAAAAGTTCAATTGTTGGTCTAGGATTACACCTAGGCATTTAATATTAGTATCATACTCAATAGGTACAGGGTGTCCCCCCCTTTAACTTTTTTATTTGCCCTCGTATAAAAAATGTTAAATACAAAAGTTGTAATGATTTTCATACAGTTTTCTGCGGTGTTACTAGATAAACAATTGAACATCGAAATTCTACTGTACAGGGTGGCTCGAATTCGAGTCTATTTATGAGGAACTCGAAACCCGTGAGAAATACAGTGTTGGTCAAATTAAGGCAAAATTGAGCATTTAAGTGCCTAACAATATGCCGTTTAGAAAGTTTTAAAATTCCGAGTATTTACGGAGATATCAGGAAAAAACCAAATTTTGAAAAATGGTTTTATTTTTTTCCTGGGGTTATTTAAAAACGGATTTCAAATCTAATTGCACCTTTGCATTGCCACTTTTTCCGCTCTATCCAATGATGATATCCAGTTTGAAATCCAACTTTTCGTCTTCAAGGGACCATCATCAACTTTCTTTTTTTAAATAGGAACTTTAATTTTTTTTATCGTTTTTCAGATCGTATTGGCGTTATTAATATGAGTATGTGTTTTTTTTAATTTTATTTTTTTTTATTTTATATATTTTGCTTTGGCGTGATTTTAAATAATTTCAGGTAGGTACTTTTGAAATTTTCATATTTTATAAAAATATTTTATTTGTTTTTTGCATTAAGTGGAAAGTTGGAGCCCGTATTAAAAATTAAAAATAGTAAAATTATTTTTTACGAGAATATGAACATGAACTATTACTCAAACAAGTTGGTTAGTGCATTTTATTTATAAGCAAAATTCCAATAGATGTTTTTCCATCAGTTCCTATAGTATTACGTAGTATGATTATAAATTGTTGATGTTTGATGTTCTCTAATAAATAAATTTTTTAATTGGTTAAAAGTTGGGAATATTTTATCTTTGCAGTAAGCAACTTGTTTGAGTAATAGTTCATGACCATATTCTCGTAAGAAATAATTTTACTATTTTTTATTTTTAATACGCTCCAATTTTCCATACAAAAAACAAAATAAAATATTTTTATAGAATATAAAAATTTCAAAAGTACCTACTTTAAATTATTTAAAATTACGCCAAAGCAAAATATATAATAAAAAAATAATAATAAAAATTAAAAAAAAATAAAAATAAAATAAAAACACATAGTTATATTAATAACGACAATACCATCTGAAAAACGATAAAAAAAATTAAAGCTCGTATTTAAAAAAAGAAAGTTGATGATGATCACTTGAAGACGAAACGTCGGATTTCAAACTGGATACCATCATTAGATAGAGCGGAAAAAGTGGCATTGCAAAGGTGCAATTAGATTTGAAATCCGTTTTTAAATAAGCCCAAGAAAAAAATAAAACGATTTTTCAAAATTTCGGTTTTTTCCGGATATCTCCGGAAATACTCGGAATTTTAAAACTTTCTAAACGGCATATTGCTAGGCACATAAATGCGCAATTTTGCCTTAATTTGACCGACACTGTATCTCTTTCGGTTTTCGAGTTCCCCTTATATAGACACGAATTCGAGCCACCCTGTACAGATTAAATTAATATTTTTTTAATGGGACACCCTGTATATTCTTCTGTATATCGATAGAGCTCTTTAAGGCGAGTTCAGTAATATAAGGTTTGTTGGGTCTAGCTACAATAGTTACCACGTAAATTGCAAGAATGTCGAGTATCTGATTATTACTGAACCCCTCTCCTAAATTATTTATTTGGTGAGCTAGAAAAAAATTCTTCCTTCAGAAGCTTTTCTGATGTTCCATTGTTTCTCTAGTAACGCCGCAGAAAAGATTCTGAAGGAACCTACAACTTTTGTATACAACATTTTTTTTCTAGCTCACCAAACCAAGAATTTAGGAGAGGGGTTCAGTAATAATCAGATACCCGACATTCTTGCAATTTACGTGGTAACTATTATAGCTAGACCCAACAAACCTTATATTACTGAACTCGTTTTAAAGAGCTCTACCGATATCCGGAAGAATATACAGGGTGTCCCATTTAAAAAAATATTAATTTAATTTGCACAGTAGCATTTCGATGTTCAATTGTTTTTGTAGTAACACCGCAGAAAACTATATGAAGATCCTTACAACTTTTGTATGTAACATTTTTTTATACGAGGGCAAATAAAAAAGTTAAAGGGGGGTTACATTTATAACCGGACACCCTGTACATTATTTATTTTGATAGCATAGTTTAAGTAAATGAAAGCTTTACATTTAGTCTTTATCCCAAGAACGATAACTTTGAACACTGAAATAAGCGCATCATCTGCAAAGAGGCTCACAGACGCTTTATCTAAAATGTTACTTACCTCATTAACGTAAATAATGAATAGTTAGGGACCAAGAACACTCACTTGAGGAACCCCCAAATCATTGTCCACTTTGCCAGAAAGTTTAACCCAATTTTTGTACAATGTAACCTGCTGCTTAAGTAGTCATCAATTCATTTTAGGGGTATGCCCGAAACACCATAATTTTGCAGTTTCTTTATCAGTATACTACGATCGATTGTTTCGAAAGCACGATGAATATCAATAAACGCGCTGAGCACTATTTTCCCCTCATTAACATCCTGTTTCCATTTGGCGCACACACCCTGAAGAGTCGACTCACAGGAATATCGTTCCCGAAACCCATACTGTGTTTCACTTAATAAATTGTTATTTTCAAAGTAGCTTCGAAATTGTTCACTCACTATCGTTTTATCAATACTAAGTAATAAGGTTATAGGTCTAATTCAGAAGGCACCAACTGATTTTATGCTTTAGGTATTGGGACAATGACACTGGTTTTTAGTTCGTCTGGTACACTCCTGTATTACAAAGAGGTATTCACCAGATTTAGCAGTCGATACACAGCTCCAAAAATGTCTTTTAAAATTTAAATATTTGTGACACTATCAGCGGTTGATTTATTTTTCAAATTTATTACAGTCTTGCTTGCGTAGATCAGATATAGTAATATTTTTAAACCTGTCAAAACTTGTATCTGCCCAACTCTCGCTAGGCACACCCCCGAATCCTGTTGGTATACTTTCCGCTTTTCCTTTGATAACATTGAGTTTCTTTACCCTATGTTTTGTGTACTTCCTGTGGATTTGGTTTAACTGCTTAGGATGTTTTGTAATATAGTTTTTTGATAAATAGTAACCAATTTCAACTTGAAAATTGCTTGTTGTTCTATTTTTATTGCATATATTATTGTATATATTAAGTTTTGTTTTGTATTTGCTCTACTATGGTTAGTTTATTTATTTAATTCGCTTTGTCCATAAACTTTACTTGAATTTTTCTGTGGCAATAAAGCATACTTGACTTGTCTTAGAATGCTGCTTGCATAAAACGCATTCAAGTTTTCTTCTACATTTCCAAGGTTGCTCTCGAACTCCAATCTGTCATAGTCATGTTTATCTGCCTTTTTGCTTCCAGTTAATTCTTTTAATGTACGCCATATTTTTTTACTGTCACTTCGGCATTGATCTATATTTCTTTCATAATACTGTGATTTTTCTTTTCTGATGACACTCACGACACTGTTTCTTTTTTGCTTATTTTCTTTATTTCTTGTTATTTTAAATTTCTTTTAAGCTATGTCCCTTTGTCTCTGTATGATGTTCACTCTTCCATTAATCCCATGGTTTTTCAGTAACCGTTATTTCCCTTTCCGGCTACGTTCGGGTTTGGAACCTTCGGCAACATGCACTAAAACAGAGTTTTATCCACAATACCGAAACAGAATATTTGCACTCACACGCAATTTTATGTCCGTTGTTTATATACAATTCCTATGTTCGTTGATGTATAATTCCAGTTTTTTGTCAACAATTCAGCTACCATTTGGCTTGTTTTTTCTTTTGATACATTTCTTGTAAAGTTTGTTGTATTTGATTTCTTTTTTATTTTAACATTAATTATGGCTACTCCAATAGTTTCATGATCAGAAAACGACGGATAAATTGTGGGTAGCTCTTTTAAATTGTACACATTTGTAAAAATCAGATCAATTCTTGATGACGAATTGTAGGTAATTCTAGTATTTTCCTCTACTAACTGCTGAAAACCTGCGTCTCCACTGATACTACACAACTTAGTTTTCTGCGAGATATCATATTCCATATGGATGTTGAAGTCGCCCAGAATATTTATTTTATATCGATTTATTGTTCCATTATTGACAGTTTGTTCAAAATATTCAAGAAATTTATCACAATTTCCGTTTGGAGACCTGTATACTGCCACTACAACAAAAACTTCGCTCTTCATTCTAACTTTTAAAATTAGGGTCCAAAATCCAAACTCTGATGAATCGTTCTGGATCTCCATGACAATAGCCTCCGTTCTAACATAAACAATTACCCCACCTGTGTGTCTGCTATGTGAAAAATAACAAAACTTTTATATTCGATAATGTCTATCTCGTTGCTACAAAAATTATTAGTGACATGAGTCTCGTTCACGTACAAGATCAGTGGGTTACAATTGGAAGAGACTGCTTGTAATTCGACTTTTTTGTGATGAGTTAAACCCTGTATATTCAATGACAGGCAGATCTCACTATTTGTAGGTACTTACATTCGAAGACGTTATATATGTATATTGAACTCTATCACGATGTTTCTGTACTTCCTTTTTATAGATCATACAACATCGATCAAAATATTTTTCTGTTGCTTGGCACTCTTCGGCACTGTGCACTATGCGCACCAGTGCAGTTTGGACATATAGCTCCTTCTTTTTTGCACTCCTCTTTTGTATAGTCATAGCGCCAACATTTAAAACATCTAAGAACGCTGATAAACTCAAAAACAGGGTAACTCTCCCAGCCCAGAAATACTCTTCTTTGGGACATAATATAATTAAAAGCATCCGTTGACACCTCCAGCAAGACCGAGAGCAAGACATTGTGTCTTTGTTTATTTCTAGGACTATACTTCTTAACAACTTTAATTTCCATTTTTGGGACACCCTTTATTTTACTTTTTAGTTTGTTTATCAATTCGTCGTTGGAGTTAAGATGTTCCTGATTCACACCAATTACAACAATTACAACAATTCTTGGCTTTTGAAATTCGGATACTGCCACTTCATAGCTATCCGATAGAGAAACACATGCCGCACCTTGCAGTTTTTTTAGAGACCCTTCGTTGTCACACTGTATACAGACACTGCCCTGGCCAACAGACTTAAGACCCTTAACAGATACATTCATATCATCAACATAAATTTTTTCATAAATTGCCTTTTTTGTTTCCTCTCTGTGATGCGTTCTTCGGCCTAATAATTAACGGCGGACTTTTTTTGTTCTTGACTGCTTCATTCCACGGTCTAATATTGTTATTTTTAGGAACACCTGTTGATACAAATTCCAAGCATAGCTTTGTTGTCTTGTTTACACTCTCCGATATTTCGGTTAAATGGTCTATTTTTTTCTGCATATCTGATAAATTCACATGTTTATCGCCTGGCGTTTGCTTGTGTGTATTGGCGATGCATTCATCACAACACGAAAAAACGTTCTTCCAATCACTTAAAAACTTCTGATTATATTCTTTCACTTTCACGCACATCGCATGAAACACCTTTTCACAATATTTACACTTTACTTGCTTATTGTTTATGACAAAATTGTCGGAGCAACAAACTCACACTTGTGCATTTGCCGCCATCTCTATCAACTCTTGCCGCCATCTCTATCAACTTTCCGCCCAAAGTACTGCGTCACGCCAAAAACTAAAATTTTGAGAGAAACTATGAAAATGCAATGTGATTTATGATTCAAATTCAAATTCAATTCAAAAGCATTTATTTGCCAACAACCTAAATATAACAATATAAAATCAACAGATAATTTTTTGACAAAAAGGAAAACTTCTCGATTATAAGAAAACCGCTTACATATTGCACCAGTGGTGCCCATGCGAAGCTGCCCTGCAATTATTTTTAAATCATATATTACCCACTCAAATTATTAAATTACACAAGAAACACAAAAAACTAAAAACTACTGATATAGGTATATAAATCAAAACCAATGTAATTTTTCCAGTTTTAATAAAAAAATCTTAAAAAGCGAGGCCAAACGCCAAAATTGGACCGTAACCGAAAACTGCTATATGATATACTACAGAATAGTGAGTCCGATCGATGGATTTTAAGAAGTATGCTAGCTATTTGACATAAAAATTTGGAAAAGTATTTTTTTAGTTGAAACGTGTATATTTTCAAATGCAAGGTATTTAAAATCATGGTAAGATAAGTGTAAAATCTGTCAAAATAAAAAATTAATGCGTCTCGAGAAAGGCGGTTCGTTATTTTGCATGTCGGTTCTTTAACAGGATTTGTTCCAGGAGCGAGCTTGATGTTTTCTTCAAAAATTATGGATTACCACGATGATATAAATTGAGAAATTATTTAAAGTAATATTTATGAGCGGTCTGAAACACGAAATCAAAATCCGTTGCAAACATGCTCAAGTCATAATATATCTTATCAATCAAAATCTTTCAGCAAACCCAAAATATATACCGCAGAATTTCGAGCTATTGATGCGTTCATTATATCGAAGGCATTCGACAGAGTTTGGCAAGGCGGATTGCTTCACAATCTGCCGTCCGTCGGACTGCCAGCATCTGTCCGCAGCTGGCTTGCCAGTTTGCCTAAAACCGGTCTCTGCACGTTTCAGTTTTTGGACATATCTCAGACACATTCACCATCAATGCAGGCATGCCTCAAGGCGCAACACGTTCACCAACTCTGTTCCTCACGTACCTATATTAATGACCTGCTGCGAAACCAATAATTCTGTTTACAGTTGTCTCCCGATTTAAAACAGAGAAATCTTTACCAGTGGCTGAAACTTATCATCGCAGTTAAAACAGAATAAAACAATTAATCAAGATCTGGAGAAAGTTCTAACTTTGGGCGACAGAAATTTGGTCCAGTTCAATGCATTAAAAACCGAAGCAGCCATGTTTACCAGGAAAGCCAATACGGCGAGCCCTGATATTATTATGGCCGGATCGACCATTCCTTCATCCTTATCAATCGGACTACTGGATGTCTCAGTCAACAGCGATATGTCCTGGCGTGACCACGTTGCTAACATCGCAAAATCAACCTCGCAGAAGCTGGTGCGCTATTTCGCAACAAAAAACTGTATACACCGCAGCAGATGCTCTTGCTCTACAAAGCGTAAATAAGATCGTGCTTAGAATATTGCTGACACATCTGGGCTGCCGCACTTAAACACGGCTTAAAGCTGCTGGATTCCATGCAGAAGAGAGCTGTGCGTCTCGTCGGCTACCCGGAGATGACCCGGGATCCATGGAATGCTGCAGACATGTGGCTAAGATATCCCTGTTTTACAGATATTTTCACGGTAGATGTTCCCAGGATTTCGTTCGCCACCTAACGCGCCCGCAGCAACGCCTGTCAGACAGTCAGGCCAGTAGGCACGAGTGCACCCATTCGTCGCACAACTGAAAAGATCAAGAAAATCGCTTTACAAGAACCCCTTTCTCTGGCGCACTGCATCACTCACTCCCAGGACATTAGTTTCGCCAAAATTACGCGCCACAACTATCCAAGAACCTTGTCAATCAACATTTACGTACACAAATGTGTCAAAATAAAACATTAAAGTGTCACGGGAAAGGCGGTGCATTATTTTTCATGTCGGTTCTTTAACAGGATTTGGTTCACGAGCAAGCTTGATGTTTTCTTTAAAAAGTATGGGCTACCACTATAATATAAATTATGAAAATATTTAAAGTAATATTTATTAGTGGTTTAAAACTCGCAATCAAAATCCCTTGCAAACATCCTCAAATCAAGCAAAATATTTCAACAAACCTAAAATATATGTCACAGAATGCGTGAACATGACTGTGAGGTTGACTGCCGCCATATCATTGCCATTAACGTAATAGAATTGATATGGACTGGGGCAAAGTCTTATTACGAAATCACGGTTATGGTAATCAATTCGAGCATGTAGCAATAGTTCGGCAAAGTACGTTGGATCATAATAATGCAGGTGTATTGAAAGAAATCCGTGTAATATGCAGAAAAATTAATAAGAGACTGATAAGATTAAGAACGAGTATCATAATGGCGAAGTTACGGCTTCGACAAAGAGAGATCGGCAGGAGAGAACTACGGAGAATTTCGAGCGACCGCGTTAATTATATCAAAGGCAGTCGACAAGGTTTGGCACGGCGGATTGCTAAAAAAAACTGCCGTCCTTCGGACAGCCAGCGTCTCTCAGCAACTGGCTGACCAGTTTCCTTAAAAACCGATCTCTGCACGTTGCCGTTGATGGAGACGACCCGGGATTTGGATAGAGTTGAATGGCGCAAATATTTCGCCAAGATATCTCTGTTTTACACATATTTTCACGGTAGATGTTCCCATGATTTAGTCCGCCACCTCCCTCCCAGCAACGCCTCAGTCCCGACAAACGGCAAGAGCGCACCCATTTGTCGCACAACTGAAAACACCTAGAAAATAGCTTTACAAGAACTCCTGTGTCTGGCGCACTGCATTACGCACTCCCAGGACATCTGTTTCCCCCTAATTACACCATACAGCTATCCAAGAACCGTGTCAATCGACATTTTGGCAAACACACCGCTCGTCGAGTGCCATAGGATCTCCCTTTAGTGGAGAAAATAGCACCGATGATAAATGCCTCATTCGAGGAAAACTCAAAAGACGAGAATTTTTCAGGTTGCCTGTCCCAAGCCCAAGATATCTTATGCTCGATGATATCGCATGATATAACAAGTGCATGAATTAATAAATTTTGAACATAATTCAAGAATAACACTTTCTATATAGCAGTATTGTGCAGTAGATTTAGTCCTCTCTGAGAACCCTTAGAAAACTAACTTTAGTGATTTACACCATGAGGAAAAATCCCCCGTTTACAGATAGGTATGTACAAAAAATTTACAATATGTATATTTATTTATTTAGCTACGTAGGGTGTTGGTGGTGATGACGAATGGGGACAAGGCTCTCTCCTACAGGCACCCCTCGAGGAAGGAAATGGCGTATTTTGTTACGGAATATTCCGCACGTGGCCAGTTACCTAAGAAAATCTTGACTTCAGATAAAATCCAACAAATCCACAGGCAATTCATTTACTTCATCCAACTGGTAATTATGCCAACTTCTCTAGCTGGAAATAAGATTAGCCCCGAAAGGGCAAATTAGTAATTCTTAAGCTTTTTATCCGGCTTACGCACGCACTACCTCGTCTTAGGAAGGTTTACCAAGAAAGAGAACGAGGTCAAGTCAAGATGGTTCACCTCGAATGCCAAGGTTCCATGTTTAAGGGCCTTAAAAAATTCGACCAATAGCCAGCTTTACATTGTCCTACGACAACACGTAAAATACAACAAGATTGTTGCCACCGAATTTAATAACATCTACAATACGCGATAAAACGTACTTAAGGCTATATGATCTTATATATTGCTGGCAGGATAAGCAAACCGACGATAAAACTATTACCCACAATGACTAATCAAATAGAAACCACCTCATTCCGGGCCGCGGCCATTTTAATCTCCTGACATCAGAACGCTAAACGCATGAATACGCGGCAAAATAATTCAAGGCTAAACGTACCTTTAACCAAGAGCATTCGTCTCTGTTGGAACCTGCTGCAAAACAACCGGGCGGTGTTGCCCAATTTAGGAAACACAACCCAACCACTAAATCATCTTGCCTGCTAACATCAAGCGAGAGCTCAGACAGTCGTTTAACCTCAAACTGATGGCAGCATATCAATAAATTATGTTTCTTCTTGTTGCCTTGTTTGAGGACCAAACACACCAAAATCGCAAGGTCCGCTAGAGAAACGTGTACACTTGGAAACATTCCGAAGGTTCCCTTCGGTTAGGCGACCAACAATTATCAGTCAGCTGTCTCATCTTATCTGAAGGTTATCATATCAGAAATAAGCACTGACTGAATTTTTAACTTTAACTAATAAATATTGAGACGAATCCAGAAAAATAACCGACAAACTCCGAAACCAATATTTCTGACATCCATGAGACCGTTTTAATGTATATTATTATCGATAAAGTGATTATTCGGGAAGGTTAGAGAAGTATTGAATATTTTGAAATGCACTGTTATAAATGCCTGTAACTTTGAAGGTTTCCTCGATAGCGACGGCCAGAATACAGTACGCTTTATTGATTGATTATGAGCTAAGCCAGTGAAAATATTCATAAAGCCCAATCGGTCCTATCAACCAGCCCGAGAAAATCAAGTTACGTATACGACTACAGAACTCTCAACTTTCCATGGAACAGCTCGATAAAAGGCTTGGGTCATAGGGCAACCATGCAGAAACGAATAAGTAGTATTATATTTATCTTGACGGACTAGCATAATACATGTAGTATTAAAGGTGAAATAACTGACTTTATTTGATCTTTACATGTTACATGTTTGACATGTAACACAATCAGTTCGTTATTTTTATGCAAATACAATGCCATTATCTATTACACAAAAAATTGAAGTTTTGATGGTGATCAAGTATGATGACCGAGTACGCACACCCAAAGACGTATGTGCTTTATTAAATAATAAATATCCAGATATTTCCATAAATCAATCAACGGTGAGTAGAATTGAAAATAAATTTCGAGAAACCGGTTCTGTTGAAAATTTGCCAAGGAGCGGGCGCCCTTTTGTCAACGACGAGATCAAACTTAACGTTGTTTTATCCTTTCAAGAAAATCCACATAATAATGTTCGCCAGGTTCGTCGAGATTACGATGTTTCCCACACCTCTACATAAAATATTAAAACTAGAGAAGTGGCAAGCATTCAAAATGAATTTAGTGCGAGAGTTGTCTGAAGACGAGCCAGACCGTAGAATGCAGTTTTGTCAAACAATGATGGATATATGTGCATTAACAATCCATTACTAGTAAAACATATAATCTTCTCAGATGAATCTATATTTACTTTGAATGGGGAGGTCCACCGCCAAAACTGTCGATACTGGTCCCTTAGGATTTTCCTGGGTGAGAGAAAGCCATATCCACAGATGATTAATGTTTGGGCAGCCAATGCAGCAATTATTCAAAATGGTATTGTTGGGCCCTACTTTTTGAATGGTACTTTAAATGGAACTAGATCTTCAATTTTTACAGGACTATCTCTTACCTACATTGAGAGGCTTATATCCAATTAGCGATAATCCGGAATTATTCGACGGAAATTTGTGGTATATGCAGGATGGTGCGCCGCCACATTATGCGGTTGATGTGAGACGAATCTCGACCAATCATCTCCAGGAAGATGGATTACAAGGCGCGGAACTACCGCATAATCATTAAGGTCACCTGACCTCACTCCGCTGGATTTCTTTCTGTGAGGTCACCCGAAGAATGTCGTGTTCACAACCCAATCTGGCGATATTGAAGAACTGAAAAACCGAATTCGAAATGAATGCGACAACATTTCTACAGACACTATAAACAGAGCTCAAGAACAATTCATCGATAGCTGAGGTTTCTGTTAAGCACAAAATGGTTTACAATTCGAACATTTAATTAAATAATAAGCTATTAGGTACTCTATTGTTTACATTTTCGTATAATTTTAGTTTTTTTTCATGGCTGTGGCACACACACTAAAGGGAGATCCTATGGCGCTGGACGAACGGTGTGTGTGCGAAGATGTTCATTGACACGGTTCTTGAATAGTTATTTGTAGGTTGCAATTAGGAGGAAACATATGTCCAGGGAGTGAGTTCCACAGTGATGCAGTGCGCCAGACAAAGGAGTTCTTGTGAAGCGATGTTCTAGGTGTTTTCACTTGACTGTCTGACAGGCGTTGCCAGGCGCGGGATGAGGCGGGCCAATGGGAACATCTGCCGTGAAAGTATCTATAAACCAGGGACATCAAGGCCACATGTCTGCGAATGGAATCCAGCAGCTTTAGGGTGTGCTTTGGTGCGGTACGCCAGATGTGTGAGCAATAAAGCGCGGAATATATGCAACAAGTTTTTGAAAAAATATGCTCATATATATGCATCTTTTTCATGAAAATATGCATAAATATTGACTTTTATTACAAAATATGCAATCCAATATGTAATAAAATTGAATGATGTAATAGAACAAAATAGGGTAAAAAAAAGTACTATGTTCAAAAAATGGTTTTTATTTGGAAGAATACACATACTAAGTAAGAAAAACATAGCCAGATACAATTATTTACTATTTTAAAATGGTACAAAATTAGTTTATAACTTAATCATAGATAAAATATATACAAGGCACAAAAAATGTTACAATATTACAAAATTTCTCGTTTGGAAATACTATAAAAGGCATTTACAACAAGATACTTTTCGAAGTTTTCCAATGATTGTCTTCTATCTGTAAAATGTGTTTATACAAAGAAAAGGTTCTTTCAACGTCTACTGACGTAATTGGACAATATTGAAGTTTTGGCAGTATACTATAAGGCCATGGTACATGTTCGTCAGAAGACTTATTTTCGTAGATATTTTTGACTATTTTTAAAAATTTAAACCCTTCATTCTTCGTTAAAGTCACATCCACTTTGCGCCTTATTTGATCTCCAACTTTACCCGGAACGTTGCCACACTTAGCCAAAAAAGTTTCAATGGTACTAATGGACTCTCTTAAACTTAATTGTCCACTCTCTAACGATGTGATCATATCTGGTATAAAACCAAAATTAACTTTAATAAAAACTAAATCTCTAGCTACACTTGCACTTTGTAATAAGTCCTTACTTTGAACTACACTCTGAGCGTCGTCCTCCAAGTCCAAAATTAAGACTTTAATGGCATCAAAATGTTCAGCGTAGAATATAGCCGCTTTAATCCACGTTTCCCATCTGGTAATTACAGGTTCTGGAGGTAAACTAACTCCAGGCAGTCTCTCCCTATGTATCTGCACTCTTAGAGGGGCTTTGATGAATACTTTTTTTTTAACACTTGAAATTAGCTTATTTACTAACGGAAATTCTATTCTGATGGTTTCTGCTACTCGGTTTATCCCGTGCAGAAGACATGTAACATGTACCATATTGGGGTAAAATACTTTAAGGTTCTGTCCTACTTTTACCATATAGGGTGCGGCATCAGATAGAAGCACCAAGAACTTTTCTTCTGGCACTGGGTTTGGAAGAAAGAAGCTTGATAGAGACTGCTGTATGAATCTGGATACCGTCACATTATTGGTTTTGTCCAACTGCTTTGAAGCTATTAGGTATGCGTTTGTAGAATTATTTTCTTGAAGTGCTCCAATCATCAGATGTGCGATATATCTGCCACAAGCATCGGTACTTTCATCCACAACGATGTAGAAGTTTTTCTCGCCAATTGAAGATTTTATTTTCTGAAGAACTGTCTCGTAGACCGAATGAACATTATTTTTGAGCAGGCTTTGCAAAAAACTTTTTCTCCACTAAATTCTAACTCGGAAATACCCTTAATCCACGTCGCAGTTTTTAATATTTTCGCCATTTTTAAAACCAATCAAAACTCGCTATTTATCTGCTAACACACCAAAGCTTTTCGACAAACTGAAAATACAAACTTGAGTCTAGTTATGCCTAAAGTCTATTCAGAGATATACCGTTAACCGCAATTTGCATTTTAAGACATTTTACAATACCTTTTAAACTTTTTCTACCTTTCTAACCTTCTAAATTGCTCATAAATTGATCATAAAAACCTCATTAAAAGGGTATGGAATTGTCTATTTTATATTTCGCCTAACAATAGTAGGTACAAGTAAGTAAGTACCTGGAAATTCCCAAAGATTAGGGTCAGCCGCGGACTGATGATAATGAATAATGAATTTAGATATCTAAGGGTGTTAATAATTTTTGGGTAAATATGACCATAATATGCAGGTAAAATTAAAATGTGTCAAAATATGCATTTTTTCCAAAAACTGACAAAATACGCAAAATATGCATGTATATGCAATTTGCATATAATCCGCGCTTTATGAGCAATATTTAAAGCACGGTCTTCTTTGCGCTTTGTAGAGCAAGAGCAACTCCTGCGGTATATACAGTTTTTTGTTGCGAAATAGCGCATCAAGCTTCTGGGAGGCTGATTTTGCGATGTTAGCAACGTAGTCATGCTAGGATATATCGCTGTTGACCGAGACACCCAGTAGTCCGATTGAGGAGGATGGTCGATCCTGCCATAATGATATCAGGGCCCGCCGTATTGGCTCTCTTGGTAAACGTGGCTGCTTGGGTCTTTGCTGCATTGAGCTGTATCAAATTTATGTCGCTCCAGTTTGAGCTTTCTCCAGGTCTTGATTAATTGCTGTAATCTGCTCCTGTCTGCGGTGATAAGTCTCAGTCGCTGGTAAAGGTTGGGAGACAATGGTACTGTTATCTGCTGAGGAACAGAGTTGGTGAAAGTATTGCGCCCTAAAGCACGCCCGCGTTAATGGTGAATGTGTCTGAGATGTGTTCATCAACTGCAACGTGCATAGATCGGTTTTTAAGGAAACTCGCAAGCCAGCTGCAGAGAGAGGCTGGCAGTCCGAAGAACGACAGTTTGTTGAGCAATCCGTCATGCCAAACTCTGTCGAATCCCTTCGAAATATCCAACGCAATCGCTCGAGACTCTCCGTAGTTCTCAATTGCCCTACTCCATATATGAGTGACAAAGGCCAATATATCGCCTGTCGATCTCTCTTTGCGAAAGCCGTATTGGTTATCGCTGATTATCCTGTTGTTCTCGAGGTACTTGAGTAGTTGCTGATTGACTACACGTTCCATGACTTTGGAGATTATTGGAAGCAAGGCAATTGGGCGACAGTTTGAGGGCGTGGTTTTCTTGCCTTTTTTGGAATAGGTTGCACTCGAGCGACTTTCCAAGAAGATGGGTAAATTTCTTTTCCGTAAGACAGAGAAAAAAGCTTGGAAAAAACGGGTGTTAGTTCGTTGGCACAGTTCTTTAACACGATGGCTGGTATTCCGTCCGGTCCTGAAGCCTTTTGCGTATCTAGTTCCTTAAGGATTTTAGGAATATCACGGAGTTGAAAAGGATTGTAAGATATTGAAATGAAATGCCCGTAGTTCTAAAGTTACCATGTTTAGACTTTAAGTATTATGGTTCATTGCAATCAGGGGGAAGGCCGGATCCAGATTTGGAAAAATATGCAGGGTGTCCCAATAAAACATTTTTTTTAACTTCCGTTCTTTTAGGGACACTCTGTATACTTACATTTTATTAAAAAATGCCCAATCAAAAATACTAATTGACTTGCCTGAGGGTTTTTTGAGAAACAGCATGGGTGAATTTTTATCGAAATTTATCCGTTACTTTACGGACACACTTGATATCCATTAATGTATTTCGACGACGGATACTTGTACCTATGTAATAACCTTGCGGCATTTACGTCACGGTTCTAATACCTACTATTTAGTACGAAATCATTTAAAAATAATATTTTTGGACAGTAATTAAATTCATGCATGGAAACTTGTATACAGCGTGATCCGAAATTTGCAACTAAGAAAGGTTTGCACACATTTTTAGGCCGTATTTCACAATCTGTGAAAATCACAGCTTAATTAGACTAGTGTTTAATTGTACTTATAGGTTTGCACACATTTTTAGGCCGTATTTCACAATCTGTGAAAATCACAGCTTAATTAGACTAGTGTTTAATAATTGTACTTATCAGGACTGTTTAGTCTTTATTTATTTTGAAATTTGGTCTAAGAATATAAATGTTTTTTTGAATACATTACCTCAAGAACATTCTAGAAAGCAGTTTTATAGTAGAAAAATTAGTTAATAGCGCCATTCCAAACCAGAATTTCACTTAATATCGATGATAATTACTTAGAACATATCTCTTTAGAAATGCGTTTTCAAATAAATATTTATTATTTAATTTCTTACAAAGCGGCAATTTTTTGAGCTGTAAACGTATAGAATATCATATTAATATGATATTGTCAATAAATTGCTAATTAATTGATATCGTTTCAACTTTCAGTAATTATACAATGTAAATTTCCTTTCGGAGTTATGCGATTTATGCCACCAATATCATTTCAAATATGTAGTTAATTCCTACAGCCAAAGCATTCTGGTGATGACAATAATGTGGACCATATTAATCATCCTTCTAAGGGATTCGTATTAATTTAGATAATAATTTGTATCACGATATTAGCTTAGAAACAAATGTAAAGGATTGGTTTTGAAAACGCAAATTATCTCTCTAATTTTGAAATTCTATTTATGTGTATTTATTAAACACAATTTACTTTCTTGATATTATTTACCCTCTTTGATGTAAAAGACATATACATAATAAGTGCGCTCGTACGCACTAAAATATTTGGAGTGTTATTTAGAACGTACTCTATTTGAAGTACATACTTCAAATAGTTCAAACATCAAGCATACCTGGCATCCAAACAGAGCGGTTTATCACTATATTGACCAAAGGTAAACTAATTGATCTTGAAATAAAAGCTTTTAAGTTAAATACGGCTTAGAACATTAAGTACCAGTAGATAAAGTTCGTGAAGCAAATCTTGGAATATTCAGGTGGATGTTTAATTTGTGTGCAAGTTCTCTTGAAAAAGAGCGAATTTCAAACTCGTCTTTAGGGAATATAAGCAAATAATGATTTACAGGGTGTTACAATTTCCTTTTACTTTTGTTCTTTTTTTCCATAAAAGTTTGAAGGTAGAAAAAAAGGTGTGTGCTGTGTGCTTAAACCGCACGATCGAAGTGAAAACTTCAGCATTTTTGCACAAAAACTTTCCTTTGACAGGTTTTTAGAGAGTTTGAGGAGTCAAAGTTTTAGAAATGTTGGGGCTAATAGATTGAAGATTGGAGGCCATGATTCCTTTGGAATTTGATTTGATTTGATATTTTTCAGTTAAATTTCCTACAAGCAACATATGATATTTGAACAAAAAGATTATCAGTAGGATATATTAAAAAAAAAATAATAAAAGATACAGGTGTATATATTTAAAATAATTGATCTAACGATGCTAACCTGAAGTAAGCTAGAAAAAAGCACAAAATTTTGATTTTTAACGCCAGTGATTCGAATTTGTTAGATATCTCAACGGCATTTGACTGAACGGTAAATTAAGCAACTTTACCCGAAAGTAATCGATATGGTGCCTCTTACGGTTTTCAGATAGAACTGCTGAGCACTCTAATTTGTAACATCCTCTAATAAAAATTGTAAATATTTAAAAATCATCATATTCCTGCATTTTAATTATATTGATAAATTGTCATAAGTTAAAAACTCGCCTAGGGTTCGATCGGCAAGATTTAAATATCACAAATCACAACCTTTTAGTCAGTAAATCTGCGATACATAAATTTTATTTTAACTGATAATTTAGATATCAATTAATGTTTGTTTTCTGACCTTGTCATGTTTTTTTAGTACAAAAATTTTTCTTTTGTTTTACCTTCTTTAAGAAAATGCGGACGCATTTCTTCTGTTATTCCACTGTCTAGGCACAGAAAAAATTACGAGGTAAAAAAATGTAAATCTGTATTTACATTTATGTCGGAAATATGTGCTGTTTCGCAAAGGTACAAAGGATGTGACGATATGTGATGTTGCACTCAAATTCTGTTTTTGTTTGAAAAGTTATTTAATCTTATGTTTTTTCATCTTTTACTGTTCCATTGGGAACCTACCTGAGTGATGCATATTCACATTGATATGTAATCTTCTGATAGCACTCTGGACATATTTTTTTAGAATTTGAAAAAAGATATATTAGATGCATTTAAACAAAATAAAATAATAATACAGTAGATTATAAAAATGTATTTTTTTACGTTTACAATATTTGGCACTTAAAATATAGAATTTGTTGTGATCATCGAGATTCATAAATATAATGGCTTTAATTTTGTATTACACAACGCTTATAGAAGTATTTTGGTTTATTTTCAATAATAATAGTATGATAAAAATAGCACTTAATATTTTCATTTGATGGCTCATCTACCGGTTAAAATCCTCCACATTGCAGTTTCTGTAATAACATGTGTCCCCTATTCTTTGGCATATCTTCACAGAGAGGCATTATCTTCTTCTTTCTATCTCTATCTGTTTATGGTTCTCCTTTTGCATCATATCGTGCAAGAAACTGTTTATCAGCCATCGTCTCACATTTTTGAATGTTCTCCTGTAAATTCGCTTTCAATTACTGAATTTAAATCTTCCATTTCTAATCTTTATCTAAAGCAGGTCAATACATGCTCCGTCATTTCCTTCTCGTTAGGCAGTCAGCTCGTGCGACTAGCATTAGTTGTCATTAGTCATGCCAATTCTTTTAAAATATGCATTGAAACATTCGTGCCTCGTCAGAAACTGTAGTGTTCAACATCGATTTCTGGTTTTACCTATGTCTTAACTTGTGCAGTCTGGTCCACGTTCCTACTAGCGCTTTCCCATCTCTGTTTTCACTTAACCTATAGTGCTTGTGTCGTAGATCTTCATTACTCCGCTTAGTAACGTACATTTTGCCCCTTCGCCAAAAGATCAACCAGAAGTACCACCGTCACGATGAGGGGGCTTCAGGATTCTTTATGCTGCCAGGGCTAGGCTATGTAAGCTTTAAGTTAGTTTTTTCTTTTTATTTATCGTATCTAATAACCCTTCAGATTGGTTTCTTATAGAGCAGTGCCGAATCATCCTACGTTCGGCGTCAGTCTCGATTTGTATGATTAGTGGCCTTCACCTTATCGATTGTTTTTTCATTGTGTTCTGTTAGTCGAAGGTTTTTATCCAGCAAATTTTATGAAGCTCGTAATCTCCTTCAACTTCACTTGTTTTGATTTCTTCAGTTTTCTCTTTTCCCATTTTCCCGCAACCATTGATCCATTTTTGCTGTTCCAAGGTACAGCAGCTTTTCAAGAGTGTTTGTGGTCATTGTGGTTACATCGAGCGCCAGATCATCCGCATATCTCATAACCCTTGTCTCTTTTTTTTATGGTATGGCACACACACTAAAGGTAGATCCTATGGCGCTCGACGAGTGGTGTGTGTGCGAAGATGTTGATTGACACGGTTCTTGAAGAGTTGTAGGTTGTAATTAGGGAGAAATAGATGTACTGGGAGTGAGTTCCACAGTGATGCAGTGCGCCAGACAAAGGAGCTGTTGTAAAGCGACGTTCTCTCTGTTTCCAGTTGTACGACGAACTGGTGCGCTCTTGCCGTTTGTCGTGACTGTCTGACAGGCGTTGCCAGGAGCGGGATGAGGCGAGCCAAATCCTGGGAACATCTGCCATGAAAGTATCTGTAAAACAGGGACAGACAAACAGGGTCTCTGAAGGAAATATTCCACAGCAAAGGCCCCATAACGGATTCCTGTGGTACTTCCATGTTCATGTCAAGCTACTTTCTCCCTATAATTGAAAGAACTTTTGAATATGTTAATTATATAATCAATGTTCGTAATACCTCAGGGGAATGAATTATTTTATTTTATACCATTGAACCGTGTAAGACCGATCCTCTCTCCTAAGGTCGATATCTTTAGGGCATTTCCTCGAAAGTTCATACTATCTTAGGAAAGCTCGGAAAGAGGTTTTTAGCTATTATGTATTGTTTTTTCCGTGCAGAGGTGTTTGGTAGTCCTAAAGTTCGTTTATTCACGTTCTGCTAAGTTTTCGAGATCATTCAGAATATCTCTCGGTATTTTTCCTTACAATTTCGGTCTTTTCTTTTTTGCTTTCCTCCTAGCTGCCGAGTATTCTCTCCTGGGTTAGTTTTGTTTGGTTCCCCCCAATTATATTGTGCAAAGAATATCTGATAACCCATACAAATTCTTGCTGGTCCGTGCGTGTCGCGGACGATAGCGAAGTGCTTAATGCAATTCTGTTTTTTTTTTCTAAATCCCCCCCCCCCCCCCACACACACTTTTCGTAATTTTATTGTACGGAACCCTGGAATATTCATTGTTTTTAGGCGAGAATATTTGAACCTTGGCAATATTTTTTTATATATATATGCTGTAACAGGCGATTCTTGCTTCTAGTTGGTCAGTGCGCGAAGGAATTTTAGAGGCATCTGTTACCTGGCCCCTTATTGGTCAGTGCCCGTAAGATATCCGACGCCTTGGCGCCGAGACGGCGCGCCGACTTATTATGACTTTTTCCAGCGGGCGACTTGCTTTAGGTTCGTTCGGTTAGGTTTTTTTTTATTGAATCAACCTCCCAGGCCACTTCCGGTCCTGCCGTCGAAGGACGATCACGTTGGAAACGGATTACAGAATTCGGCACGGATCACGGTGTACGATACCGTGGCACGGATAGTGGAAGCTTATTGCTTAGAAAACGTGCTGTAATCCGTCGAGGAGAGTCTGGAAAGTAGTGCCGGCTGTAAGGTGTAAAGGGTGGGTCGCGTAGTGGGAGGTGCTTCCTACTAAGACTTTAAGATTTATTTCCGTACGCGGTAGCGTGGCCTGTGGGCGGTCGGGGGTGTATCCTGCGGGGATTTGGAGACTTTGACAGAAATTGGTTATACCTACAGTGTGCGAAGCCTCCATGCATAGGAACTCAGTCGTGCAAGTCATTAGCTTATATTTGTGCAAACGTCGAGAATCACCAGGGGCACAGGCCCGTCATACTGAAGGTTCCCACCGAATACAAACTCCCTCAATCTGGAAGATCGTGTAACACAAGCAGAAGGGTAGCTCTGCCTCTATCTAAGCGCCGGACGAGGGGTGTGCTGGCAATTGCTTCGTAGCAAAGCCATAAAACAAGCAGCAATAACCTCCCAGGCGATCATGCAGTGTTTAACTGTTCATACATAAGGGCTTTGCTTTCTAAAAAGCCGAGCCTGCTAGCAAGTCAAAAAATGAACTTTGGTAATTTCTTCTGTAAAAAGCAATTTTTCTGTACTTTGTAAATAAGAATATATATCTGTACGAGCTAAAATACTTTTTTTAGAACATTTCATGCTTTTTAATATATTATATGTCCGTCCTGAAGATATTCTTCGTTTATTACAAAAATATTATTTAACAAAGCTTATTTGATTGTTAATTGCCTAGCTTTTATTTCTTCAACCCAAATAGATACATACATACTTTTTCATATCTAGCAGGATAAAATAAGCCTACCAGAAATGTAATATAAACAAAACGAAATCCACCTGAAATATATATTCCCTCAGCAGAGAGATTTCTTCTACAGCCGTTCGTTTTGGTTAGCATAGAGAAATCAGTAATTTGCTAAACCTATT
This sequence comes from Pissodes strobi, assembly GCA_016904865.1. NCBI lineage: Eukaryota > Metazoa > Arthropoda > Insecta > Coleoptera > Curculionidae > Pissodes > Pissodes strobi. The sequence goes on along the minus strand of MU182901.1, from coordinate 17,318 downwards.
AGATACAATAAATATAATTGTGTCACAAATTTTATGCTCGTTCGCATGTATAAACATCTATTAAAGATCAATGGAATCAAACTCTGTTTCGGCAAATCGCTTTTCGTCAAATTGTCATTAGGCCAATCGTCTTTTCGAAAGTATTTCCCTTTTGCCAGTTTGCCGCAGGGAATTCGACGAGTTGTTACTCAACGAATTGTCGTACTCGGTCAATCGTCATTAAGGAACCATCTTTAGGCAGCTTGTCATTCAATGAACTGACGTGGACCCAGTAATTTTCGTTTTAATAAAATAGATATGAATAAAAATGCTATTCATATTAAAATTGATTCGGTTTCGGTCAAAGGTAGGCAAACCGAAGCTTTAATTTATTTAGTAGAACTTGAAAAGTTTAAGTAATGCAGAAGTAGCAATGGAATATCCCCTTGATTTTTATGGTAACTTTCTTGTGTGGTAACACAATAGTGTAAACGCGCATTCCAACTATGAGTTGATGATTTATTGGACGGTCCTTGTAGCGAAGTGAAAATGATTTATAATTTGTTCTAAATGAGCCAGCAATAAAAAACATATATAGGTAATAAAAAGTACATATTATATAGTATTATAAATCGGAATATCTAATGGATAGTAATTCCTAGTAATCAACAATATTATTAAATCCAGGGAGAAAACTATCACAGATCCATTCCAACTGGTACATTTCCATATCTCAGTTGTTTGGTTGACGACCGCGCAGGTGATAAATGTGTGCTATAACCAAACTATTGTAGATGTGACAAGCTTCAAATGAAGTATGTAGTTCTTCTAAAAGTAAGTAGGTTAAGGTTAAAAATATAATCCTGAAATTTGTCCATTTCCAGTGTTTAAACTTATATCTAATGATATTTTACTACTTATAAACAATGACTTTCGTTAGTCAGGGCAAATTGTTTACGACAAATGTTGCCCATAATTTATACATTTCATCATGATATTACACCCAAATTTGATATGCTGTTCAGCCCCCAACTACATAGTCTTAACAAGTCCCTGGAGCTACATATATGCAGTTTATGCCACCAATATCACTTCAAGAATGTGGCTTTCCCGATAGCAGAGATATTGGGGAGAACAATAACACGCTACATTATAATTTATTATAATAAACTAATTTTACTCTCTAAAAGGGCGCAGAACGATACATGTTGTTTTATAGTTAGAATGGAAAACGGCTCTGAGTCAAGCGCGGCTTCAAAAATTTTGAACTTTGATTCTTTCAAAGATAAAAAAATATGTTGTTAGTTTCACTTTACTTGATTTTTTCTTGGAAAAATATAGAACTTGATGGTAAAAAATAAATAAAAATGACAGAAAAATATCAAAAATTTGACTTTATTTTCAAAATCCTGACTATTTATAGGTATATTTGGTAATATTAATTGTTTAAAACTATAACCAGTGTGGAATTTTCTGATAATTTGTATACCGCTCTAATTTTATACCCTGCGCTATATTTTAATAGCTAATTCAATCTTGTTTCTCCAATATAAATTGCCACTTCATCGACTTGAGACAACCTAAACTAGCTAAAACTAACACTTTTAAGGCACCTTCAGGTTCTTTCAGTTTAATAAGTAATTCTGCAGATTAATAACAAAACTATGGGTGTTTTAAGTTTCATAGAACACATCATAAACTTTTACATGCCTAAAGTTTAAGGATACTGCTTTCAAAAGAACTCTGGTTACTTCACCTATAAATCCGTTAGTGTCGGTAGCATAGGATTTTATAAGAAGGTTTTATAACGTATAATGAAATCTCATTATAAATCACTTACTCTCAGGGTTTATAAGGGATGTTGCAAACATTCTTATAAATTTCGAAGCAGCCAGTAAGTACGATTCTGAAGATCTTATATAACTTGCGGTTTAAATATGACATGTCACAAAACTTCTAATCACGGGCCAAGGATCCGCACTGCGGCGTGTACGTCTTTAAAAACTGGATGTTAAGTTTTTGCTTTGGTTTTATTTAATATCAGTATTCTCATTTGTTTTTCTTTAAAACGGATTTATTTATTACAAACATGGGCTCTCCAATCGTTATTTAATCAAAAACTGTTCAGGCATGCATAGATGCAAGTTTCAGATATTCGCATATAAACGTCTATTAAAGATCAATGGAATCAAATTGTGTTTCGGCAAATCGTTTTTCATCAAATTGTCATTAGGCCAAAATACAAGACCCAATATTTTCATCGCATTGGCTTCTTAATCCGTTTTGGTGCTGCCGATTTGAATACTACAAAGTACTCTCACTTTTTCATATTAAGACTGCCCGAATCTAGATCGGAATCTGAATTTAGGTCTCTTTGCAATCTACTCCCCACTGATTTTCTTAAACCCATTTTGGGGAACAAAAGAACTCTGTTACGCCCCTGATGGAGACAATTGTTAGGAAAAATCTCTTTATTTCGGATTATTCCACCTGGATAATTTTAATTGGCACTTTTCTTTTTTCCCGCAGTCTTTAACTTAAAATCCACTCTGACATATTATAAACAAATACACAACATACCTAAAAAGACAAAGCAAAAAGGAAGGTTATGAGTCAGGAAAAATATTTAGACATGTTTACGCTAAATCGTATTCAATTTGATTCCTGGCTACTTATAAACCTATAAAGGTATAGCATTGATTATGCTTTTTTGTGTCTTTTAAAAAACTATAAGTTTGGAAAAGCACTTAAAGACTTACTGCAGGAACAACCGTTCTCTAATAAATTATAGTCACGTTTTATAGAAGGGTCCAGGTGTCTTAAGATTACTTAAAGGCTTTTATAAAAGTAATAGTATTTAAAAGTACTAATGACGTATTTACGGAAGGGTTTAGTGTCAGCCATTTTGACCATTTTGCGTTTTTATAATTAAAGACAAACATTTTGCATTTCCGTTCGCAATAAAATCAAAAATAGATGATTTTATTTTAATAAAAAATATACAGTCCTTCGCAAAGATGCAGCTGGGGGACATTGTAAATGATGAATAAAAACGCAAGAATGTCATTTGTGTTGAAATTCAAATAGTTTCTCAAAGCACAGTTTAAAAAAGTAAAAATACAAACACGAGTGATTAAATTTGATTATAAGGTATCGGAGTCGGTTTCTATAACTAAAATAAATTGGAACTAACTGAAACTAACGGAAAGTGATTGGACGACTAACTAAAAATAACCAAAAGCACCAAAACGGATTAAAATGAATCGGAACAGGTTATAAATATTACAGTAAGGTTATGGCTAATTATATATTAATAGATTTTCCTATCTAAAAGTGAAGGGTATTATCTGCACCTTTTTTATTTATTTTTGTTTTAATTATGATAATGTTTAATATTACTTTTAAAAACGCATTTCTATAATTATATATATTATATTTATAATATATGTCTAATTATATATAAAATCTATTAATATATAATTAGACATAACCTTACTGTAATATTTATAACCCATTCCGATTCATTTTAATCCATTTTGGTGCTTTTGATTATTTTTAGTTAGTCGTTCAATCAACTATCCGTTAGTATCAGTTAGTTCCAATTTATTTTAGTCATCGAAACCGACTCCGATACGTTATAATCAAATTTAATCTTTTTGGTTAGTTTTGGTTAGTCGTAAAAATTCAGTTCGTTTTGGTTAGTTTTAACTAACTTTAATTTTTGCAACCTATTCCGATACGTTTTAGCCCGTTTTGGTGCTTTTGGTTACATGTGATTAGTTTTGGTTAGTCATTTAATCAGCTTTCGGTTAGCTTTAGTTAGTTTCAAATTATTTTAGTAATTTGAACCGGTTCCGATACGTTATAAGCAATTTTAATGTTTTTGGTTAGTTTTGATTAGTCACCAAAATTCGGTTAATTTTGGTTAGTTTTAACTTACTTCAATATTTTTAATCCATTTCGATACGTTTTAGTCCGTTTTGGTGCTTTTAGTTGTTTTTTTTTTAGTTAGTCGTTCAATGAATGTTCGGTAAAGTTTAGTTAGTTTTAATATATTTTAGTCATTTGAACCTGTGCCGGTATGTTATAAGCAATTTTAATGTTTTTGGTTAGTTTTGGTTGGTCGCCAAAATTCGGCTGATTTGGATTAGTTTTAACTTACTTCAATATTTTTAATCTATTTCGATACGTTTTAGTGCTTTTAGTTAATTTTGGTTAGTCATTCAATCATTTATCGGTTACTTTAAATTATTTTCAATTTATTTTAGATATTTGAACCGGTCCGTTACGTTATAAGCAATTTTAATGTTTTTGGTTAATTTTGGTTAGTCACCAAAATTCGGTTAAATTGGGTTAGTTTTATGTTACTTTATTATTTTTAACCGGTTTCGATACGTTTTAACCCGTTTTGGTGCTTTTAGTTACTTTTGGTTAGTCATTCAATCATCTTTCGGTTGCTTTCAGTTAGTTTCAATTTATTTTAGTCATTTTAAACGGTTCAGATAGGTTATAAGCAATTTTAATGTTTGTGGTTAGTTTTGGTTAGTCACCAAAATTCGGTTAATTTGGGTTAGTTTTAACTTACTTCAATATTTTGAATCTATATCGATACGTTTTAGTCCGTTTTGGTGCTTTTGGTTAGTTTTGGTTAGTCGTTCAATAAACTTTCGGTTGGTTTCAGTTAGTTCCAATTTAGTTTAGTTATTTGAACAGATTCCGATACGATATAATCAAATTAAAGTTTAACATGACCTCTCACGCGCATGACGTCATGTGTAGCAAATGTACCATGCACTTTTTCACGATTCCTTATTAGGAAAACAGAAACATTTTCAATGTTAAAAAATTCTGACTTCTAATCAAGAAAGATTTTTGCAAAAATAAATAAAAGTAATTTTTATATTTTTAAAAATCTTTTTTAAAAGTGCCTTTGAAAATTACAACAATAAATCTTTCTTATCACATACATTTTACTAGCCGAAGAAAAAAGTTGACTATTTAATTTACAATAATAACAGCATTTAGGCCAACCTAGAAATATAATTTGTTGTCAACTTTAAAAAGAATGTTCTACCCCAAGAACAGAAAATAATATGCAATTAATGGTATGCAAAGAGGTGACACTAATGGAAACAGTGAAAATAATCATCCTTTTTTTCAGCGTTTTAAAAGCACTTCAAATTTATAAGAATATTTAGGTGTTCTAATAAGGCCAAAAATATATCCGCTACTGTTATAAATACGGTACTTGATTTTCAAAGGTAACAACAATTTTCCAGTAACGGACTGGAAGTAAATGTTTCATAAGATGAGTAAAAACTGTTCAGACTATCCATTTGGATGTTATAAGGATAAGGTTGCGTAAATAATTTAAAAGAATTTAAGTTAGACACAGCAGGTAAGAAAAAAGTCATCATTACCATTATAAAACAAAACATTTTATTTGTCTGTTGATGAATTTTTGTCTTATGAATGTATTCTCGACTCTTGCTTCTTAACAAATAGCACCTTTATTCTTGTCGGTTTAAACAATATTTTTGTTATAGATTTATTCAATCTTACTGCCTCAACATATTATGTCATGATTGTTTCATTTCATCATATTTATAAGTTTTCGATGTCTCATTCCATTATTTTTGTTCTTTTTGCGACTTCGAAGTTTGGAGAGTTTCAACTTTTGTTCACACTAATTTTCCATAAAACATACAATATTCATGTTGTCTCACTAAGAGTAGCGAAGGAGGATATCATGAAAGCTATGGGTTTTAAAGCTTCAGGGAAAAATGGACGCTAAAGTGGCCAAGAGAAATTGCTGCAAATTATCTTTGATTTGCTAAAATGGCCAAAAGACGCTAACGTTAAGTGTATAACTAGGGTGAATAAATTAAAACCAAATCTCCGCAAACAATTCCGAAGATCTAGTATGAATGCTCAATTAATTCTAAGTCGTCAAAATATTTTTTTTGTATCTTCGATAATATAGATTAACAAGCTGGTAATATTATACTATGCAATGAGCATTTAAGGATAGCTATTAAGACACGAGCATGCATGAGAGTTACGATACGAGCCGTAGGCGAGTGTGGTAACGACACGAAGGTCTAATTTTTTTGGACAGGAATAAAATGATTGGAACAGTTTGCGTATTTTTTCCGGAGAGCATGAGTTTGCGCAAATAGATCAAGCGTCAGCTGATTGACTGATTTGGTAACATGACCAAATAAAGAAGAAAAAAATAGAAATTAAATAATATTTTCGACAAAATTGATGTTATGATTGGATTGAGGCACATTAAAATAGATAAACCCTTATCAGATCCGGAGTCGTATATAAATTGAACTAGATATCCACTTATCACTTCAGGTGAGAAGAAAGAGAAACACAACTACATATTTATAATTAATTTATGCAATTAGGCAGTGAAATTTTTCTAGTTATATTTTGTTAAAAAAATTGCTTACTTGAGATAATAAGTACGTAAAAGCAAAATGGTTATGTGGATCATAAGGTTAAACCTATATTTTTGCTATATGGAAAATTAATAAAAAAAAATAAAAAATGATCATAGCACTAAGGTGTTTGCGGCGAAGTAACGGCCGCCATTGCAATTCAGAACGCCATAAGGTTAACAGTTTTGTTATCAACACGATACTTTATTAGCGGTATATACACTTAAACATAGAGGGGGGGGGGTGGTCCTAAGAGGGGGACTTACTACCCAAATTCAACAGTAAGTAAGACACTAAAGCTTCTTTTATATGTACCAAAAATATTGGATCTCATTTTGGCGCAAATTGTTTTCTGTGTGATATCTTCTAATAACCTAATATGTTAACAAAAGCAACAGTACTTTATTTTCATCTATTTTCATAGCTACCCTCGGATTAAATCGTCAATTATTAAATTTTTTCCTTGGTTATTGGCCATTTAACAAACGCCTGTTTATCATTTTTTAAATTGCTAATAGCTAATTCCTGCTAATGTCTATGGATGAGACTATGAAAAGCAGAAAGTTTTACTTGCCAAGATTGGTTAGAGTTTTTGTGAATTATTGCATCTGTTGTTGTAGGTTTCCTATATATATATCAAATTTAAGCAAATCTCTTGTCTTTTTAATCTTTATGTCCAAAAAGTTCAAAATGTTGTTAGAAGTTTAAAAAGAAATGATTCACTTTGATCTTTTCAGAATAAAATTATTTAAAAAGTTTTTTTTCTCAATCTTTTTTGTCTCTCCTGATTATTGCTTCTAATATACAGTTTCTATTACCTATTATATGTTCATATTTTATAATTTTTTAGCTTTTCCTTCGCCTGGTCGTAGGGTGTAACTTGCACAGGTGCTGATTAAATGACTACTAAAGCTGAAATACCTAAAAAACTTGACGTTTCGAGAAACAGATCTGTCCCCGTTGTCAAAAGCCAGAAATCTATAAATGGAAATGATTAGCAAATACAATAATTATAACGTTTAGAATAGAAAACAGGAAAAAAGCGCGTGCATTTTGTCAAGTTTCAAATTTGACTTTGATAATATGACACGATTAATAAGTGTTCAACCTTGGACGATTTCCTGACTCTTGCTAAAAATTTCCTGTTTAGAAATCTGGAACTCTGAACACTTGTTATGCCACAAACTATTCCAGAATAAATGTTAACCATATTTTTTATGTTTAATTAAACTATCTAGTTTAGGGTTTGCTTCTTGGATCAAGTAATAAAATTAAGCTTATTTTTAACGTCATTTTAAAATTCTCTTCACATTTATTTTATACAAATTCTCAAAGAAACATGTATTTTCTCTATTATTTTAGTTAGTATTGTAGACTTGCCATTCTTATTAATATAAATGTGATAATTTGACATTGCACAACTTGTTGGTCCATCCTGTATAATTCTTACAAAAACTTATGTTCCTTTTCAGCATCAAACATGACAAATATGATTTTTGCAACAATAGATGTTTTCACTCAATCTAAAAAAGTCAACAATTAATTTAACGGGATTACTCTGTGCAGAAATTGCAAATAGAACTATTTACGAAAACGTAATTTTGGTTCAAAGCCAGATGACAGTTATCTTTCATTAATACTACTTGTTTGTGTTGTATTATGATATAATGCTGGCATGTGTATAGAGTGATTTAAATTAAAAAATACACACACTTTAATATCGTTCAAATGTTTTTTTCAATGAAAGCGTGAGGCTGTTAACCCTATACCGCTTTAGCAAAAGCTTATTGACGTTATCTTTCATTAATACTGTGTTGTATTATGATATAATGCTGGCATGTGTATAGAGTGATTTCAATTAAAAATACACACCCTTTAATATCGTTCAAATGTTTTTTTCAATGAAAGCGGGAGGTTGTTAACCCTATTCCGCTTTAGCAAAAGCTTATTGACATGAGTTCGTAAATATGCACTTTCCTAAATCATAATTTTTGAGGGTCTTTCAATTATTTATAAAAGATATCATAATTTTACAGTTAAAGGAATTCCGTTTCTAAAAGAATTTAAAACATTTTTGAATTTTATTTCTTCCTTTAGTAAATATATACATTGTCTGCCATAAAATAAGTGATTTTTGTGTGTTATTTGCTGATTAGAAAGTTCTAATGGCTTCCAAAAAGACTCGAAGTGCCAGGCGACACAGTGATCACGTGACTTTAGATATCTGTGAAATTCGATTCTTTTTTATATAGAATTGTCAAAAAACGGCTTTTTATTTAAATTTTCAAATAACTAAACCAAACTAATTATATGTTACTAATATCATATTCTAAAAAAGATACTTTTCTAATATGTATTTATTATAGTTGATCATTGCCTAACCGCCAAATTATAAACATAATAATCAACTACTACATTATGGTAATCTGTATCCTATATTCACTTTTGACGCACGTATTTCCATCGGCAGCGTAACTTCGATGGTAGAGCGCTCGCTGAGCATACCAGAGATACTGGGGTTGATGCCCTCTAAGAAACTTTTCTTTTATTTTATTCAGTTCCTAATTTCGCTTTGTTGAAGCTTTCACTTTTGTCGTGTGGTCTAAAGCACACACCGCAAATTTTTGATTAAATATGTTATCTTAAAAATGTTTTACTCACATTCGGAAACAGGGAGTTAGCTGTAACTTCAGGTCAGCAAGTAAGCTGTCTGCAGATAAGTATAAGGAATTCCTTCCATCCATTATAAAGGATGTTTCCACGTCCGGTCCTCCTTAACAAAAACTGATTGACCCGAAGTCACAGCTAACTCCCTGCTTCCGAATGTGGGTAAAATATTTTTAAGATGACATATTAAAAAAAAATACGGTGTGTGTTTAAGACCACACGGCTGAAGTGAAAACTTCAATAAATCGGTATTAGGAACTAAATAAAATGATTGAAAAGTTTCTTGGAGGGCATCAATCCCGGTATGCTAAGCGAGCGCTCTACCATCTATGCTACGCTGCTGATGGAAATAGGAGCGTCAAAAGTGAATACAGGACAGGATACAGGCTAGCATAATGTATTAGATGATTATTATGTTTACAATTTGGTGGTTAGGCAGATGATTATTCGAATTATTATATTACAAAGACTGACGAAATGTACAAGGCGATTCAAATAGAACTTTAAATGCCTTATCTTATATTATATCTCTTGTTATTGACTATTTCTTTTTCTCACTTGGCGGAAGTTTTTTTTTCCCGAATGAGTGTTACATATTTCTTCCACTCGCTATATATCTAACGTATTATGTACTTTTCGGAAAACATCTAAAGACCAGCTTATGCTTGACATAGTTTAGTTGTTGAAATATCAAATCAAGCAGAAAAGCAGAAATGTAACAGGATTTATTTAGTTTGGATCACCCTGTACGATCTCTCTCGTACAGCAGTAAACTGTTAAATGAATATTTCGGTTTTCCTCAATTTATCTTGTCATCTCTATTTAATTTATTACAACTCGGCCAACATGGAACCAAATATACATATATGTAAACACCGCTCACGTTTGTCCACAATGTTAGCATTGCTTATTTATTTTTAAATGCCATGCACACTCGGACCATGTATCATATGAATTAAATTTGAATTAAGATCTAATATGGATAATGCATGGTTTAGCTTAACATAATGCGTCGTATTCTTCATAATTTTATTGAAAACATATCATGAGTTGCAACAGAATATTATGGTAATTTGAAATTAAATGGCATTAAAAGTTTAGTAAATTAAAGAAGGCATACATGCCGCCAGTACAAAATAGACGTATTTCCTTTTGAGGATTTCCTTGATGTTAAAATGTTATTTTGACTTTAAATTATGTTCTTAATTTATTTTTTCTATAAAAACATTATTACTGAATCAGAGGTAAAACTGAATTTCAGGCATATTCAATATTCATATAGGTGATAAATATATCTCGCATAGAACAGATCTTTCATTTAGAGTTATTATAAGGAATAAAATAGTTTAGTACTTATCGCAGTTGCGAATTCCAATTACGAGTTACCTCACTGTCACTTGCAAATAAATGACAAATTTTTGAAAGATATATCACTGGAAATACAAAATTCTATGAAATGCACTTAACACATAGATTTAGCTTTATATTTATTTTCGTTGAACATTATGAACATCAAGCTTCATAATTTAAGAACAGATTTTGTAAAAGACATTACAACATGAAAATCTAACCAAAGAAAAAAGCGTTTTAAGTATTCTTTTCTATGCACTCTTTTGTATTTTTTTAACGCAAAAAGCGCAGTAAATCTTAAAATCCAGCAAAGACGAGAGATCGAGCCATATGATTTTGTTTGAGATAGTAACTTGACTGATAATTTAATGAGCTGATATAGAAAAAAGATGTATGTTAGAAATTGAATTATTGTATAACATTGTATATCTTAAATTATATTGCTTACGTATTTGATCTATTAAATGTTCTATATTGTTGTTGCAGATCATCTTTTTGTACCAAATAATTACCATTAATATACCTTTATCTTAGATGAATATGAGATAATTGCCTGTCAGAAAAAATAAAACGTGGAAGTATATAAGGTTCTTAACATTGTTAAATAATAGTGATTGTATTGGTTTAGTACCTGTTAATTTTTTAACTGCACTTGGTTATTTTTGCTAAAAACTTAAGCTGATAATGGACACTTAAAAATTAAATAATTCATTAGACGAAAATCATTAAATTTGATAAAAAAAACATTAAAGATACAAAACCAATTTACCTAATTGTTATACGACAAACCTAATAAAACAATGATAATACATTGATTGGTCAAAGTTAAATTGCAAACTTGACAAAGTGCACGAGATGTTTACTATTAGGTATTACAAACGTGTTAAATGTTGTATTACCAATCATTTTCATCTTTAGATTTCTCTATTTTTTGAAAACTGGTGGCAATAAAGGTAATTATTTGGTATTAGAGAAATCAGCGCTCATCCCACGTCTGCCTCTTAAGTCCCACAGCACTGGTACATTCCAAACTGTTTAAGATATCGTCACGAAATTAGGAGGAATTAAAAGGGTTAGAATACTTCCCTAATTAATATAAAAATGACTGTTAATTTTTTTTAAAATGGCGACCAGATGCCATTTTGAAATATTATTTTAAACGCAAAGGTGAGCAAGTGACACATTATTTTGAACTTGAACACTTCGCCGTAGCTTATATCAAATGGCAGTATTCTATCATTTGTTTAATCCTTTCAAATTAGGTGACAATGTCTGAAACAGTGTAAAATTTAACAGGACAGGGACTTACGCAAATAATCTCCTCAGGAATGGAAGCATACATCCCAAATTCCATCAAGTTACCATAAAAAAAAAGCCCTGGTTCGACAGAAGATGCGGAAGAGCTGTAGGTAGGAAACGGCAAGTCTACAAGTACTGGCAGCAAAATCACACAGCTGAAAGTCCCAAATATTTTGTCGAAACGAGAAACGAATGCAAACGTGTGTGATCGACGAAACTAAGGACAAACACAATCAAAGGATTTGATTTGATAAACTTTTGCAATGCCCCAAAGGCTCCAGGAATTTCTGGTCTGTAGCAAAGGCAGTAAGTAATAACTTTACAAAAACGTCTCTCCCACATTTGACAGACGAACGTGGCATCACGGCGCGGCGACTACATGCTCGCCAAAATGATTTCATCGCTCTCTACCTTAGATGCCCCCAAGGCAAGGTGCAAGGTTCTTCCCACCATATCGAACATCAACACTACCATGGCAGAAGTCAAGTTTCATGACAGTAATATTCGTAAAATCCTTAAAGAACTAGATACGCAAAAGGCATCAGGACCGGGCGGAATACCTGCCATCGCAATGAAGAACTGCGCCAACGAACTAACACCCATTTTTTCCAGACTTTTTTCTCTGTCTAACCGAAAAGGGATTTACCCATCTCCTTGGAAAGTTGCTCGAGTGCAACCTGTTCCAAAAAGGCAACAAAAACCACGTATTCAAACTATCGCTCAATTGTCTTGCTTCCAATAATCTTGAAAGTCATGGAACGCGTAGTCAATCAGCAAGTACTCAAGTACCTCGAGAAAAATAGAATAATCAGCGATAATCAATACGGCTTTCACAAAGCGAGATCGACAGGAGATATATTGGCCTATGCCACTCATATATGGATAGGGCAATTGATCCAACGCAATCGTTGAGCGATTGCATGGATATTTCGAAGGTATTCGACAGAGTTTGGCATGACGGATTGCTCAACAATCTGCCGTCCTTCGGACTGCCAGCCTGTCTCTGCAGCTTGCTTGCCAGTTTCCTTAAGAACCGACCTCTGTACGTTGCAGTTAATGGGCACATCTCAGACACATTCACCATTAACGCGGGCGTGCCTCAGGGCGCAATACTTTCACCAACTCTGTTCCTCATCTATATTAATGACCTGCTGACCGAAACGAATAACCCTTTTTACAGTTTTGCAGATGGCAGTGCCCTCGTCTCCCAATTTACATCAGAAAACCCATTACCAGCGACCGAGACATATCACAACAGACAGGAACAGATTACAGCAATTAATCAAGATCTAGAAAAAGTTCAAACTTGGGGCAACAGAAATTTGGCCCAGTTCAATGCAGCAAAAACCCAAGCAGCTACGTAGTGCCAATACAGCGGGCCCTGACATCACTATGGCAGGATCGACCATTCCTTTATCCTCGTCAATCGGACTACTGGGAGTCTCGGTCAATGGCAGTATGTCCTGGCATGACCACGTTGCCACCATCGCAAAATCAGACCCCCAGAAGCTCGGTGCGCTATTTCGCAACCAAACTGTATACACCGCAGCAATTGCTTGCAGTTGCTCTACAAAGCGCAAATAAGACCTTGCTTAGATAATTGCTCACCCATCTGGAGTGCCCCACCAAAGCACACCCTTAAGCTGCTGGATTTCATTCAGAAGAGAGCTGTGCGTCTCGTCGGCGACCCAGAGTTGACCCAGAATCTGGATAGTCTGGAACAGCGCAGACATGTGGCCGAGATGTCCCTGTTTTACAGATACTTTCACGGCAGATGGTCCCATGATTTGGCCTGCCTCAACGGCTGTCTGGCAACGCCTGTCAGACAGTCGCGATATACGGCAAGAGCGCACCAGTTCGTCGTACAAGTGGAGACACCTAGAACATCGGTTTACAAAGACTCCTTTGTCTGGTGCACTGCATCACTGTGGAACTCACTCCCAGGACGTCTGTTTCCCCTTAATTACAACCTACAACTATTCAAGAACCGTGTCAATCAACATCTTCGCACACACACCGCTCGTCGAGCGCCATAGGACCTCCCTTTAGTGTGTGCCACTGCCACAAAAAAAAATGCCCTGTTTAATGTATATTATACACATACAATTTACTTAATTGCTCTTTATTGGCAATAGTAATGAACAATCTTCTAACAAAATATTTCACAAAATTTGTCTTTTTATCTTTATGTGCGTTGCAAATAATGTTGGGTATGTTGAACTCTTATTAGTTTAATAATTTTTTAAATGTTTTTTGTATTATTATATTATCCATTTATATCTAAATATTTTTTGGGACTGTTTTTATCTCAACTCTTTAAAAACTTCAAAGGTAAAGTATCTAACGTGTAACAATTTTGAAATGCCCTTTAAACGCTCTCTCAAATAATAATTTAATGTAGTAAGGTTATAATACAACCTAAATTTACCAGAATCTTTTGAATAACGATTTATAATGTTTATAATTCTAACTTTAAAAATAAAGAATTTAAAATCGAAACCTGATCCTATATATTTATTTCCAACATACAATTTACTTAATTGCTCTTTATTGGCAATAATAATGAACAGTCTTCTAACAAAATATTTCACAAAATTTGTCTTTTTATCTTTATGTGCGGTGAAAATAATGTTGAACTCTTATTAGTTTTATAATTTTTTAAATATTTTTTCGTATTAATATATTATCCAATTATAACTAAATATTTTTTGGGACTGTTTTTATCTTAACTCTTTAAAAAACTTCAAAAGTAAAGTATCTAACGTGTAACAATTTTGAAATGCTTTTTAAACGCTCTTTCAAACAATAATGTAATGTAGTAAAAATTATACAACTTAAATTATTTACCAGAATCTTTTGAAAAACTATTTATAATATTTATAATTCTAACTTTAAAAATAAATAATTTAAAATCGAAACCTGATCCCATATATCTATTTCCAACGGTACGATGGGAATTATCTCATGATCAATCTCATCAATATCAGGAAAAAATGAAGGGATTATCATTATCGTTGATATTCAACCAACGTTACTATTTGTCGAAACTAATCTAAATGATCTGTGTATTGCTTAACAGCTAAATGCACTTTATATGAAGTTGAAGTTGATAAGGGTTTTCCAAAAATAGCTTAATGATGTTGTTTTTGAATAAAAAATATATAGATTTTTATATTTGGCACACACACAAAAGGAAAATCCTATACCCCTCAACGAGCGGTGCGTGTGCAGATAAGATGGTGGACGTTGGACTTGAAGCGCTGTAGGTTGCAGTTTTCGGGAAATACGTTACTCGCAAGTCCGTTCCAGAGCGAGACAGTCCTCTAGCCAAAGGATTCCCGAAACAGCGACGCCCTAGATACTCGCTACTGAATCGTATGTTGATGAGCAGCTTGCGCCTGATGACGGGTGTTTCTTTTCGGCACAACTCTGGGCGGAATCATAAATGCCAGCTCGTTCGTACACCTTCCGCAGTAATATCGATAGTAAAGAAATAGGTCCACCACTTTTCATCGGTTTTTAGTCAACTTTGAGTCATCCACAAGACGGACCGCTCTCCACTGTATGAACATCTTGAGCAAGTGTTTGGGTGCCGAGCTACACACATAGGGACAGTATTCCAGAGATGGTCTTATCTAGGACTTATAGAGTAGTAAGAGCTGATGAGGTGTATACAACTTTCTTGCTCTATTGAGTGCGCCTTGCTTTTGTGCTAGTGCCTTAGCGATATTGGTGACGTGATTACGCCAAGAAATGTTGCTTTGTACGTTGATGCCCAGCAGGCCCTTAGATGAGGCTAGAGTCAATGTTTGTCCTGCGATTTATAAGTCAGGTCCTGCGGTGTTTGCTTATTTTGAGAAAACAGCTGCTTGAGTCTTTCCTGCGTTAAACTGGACGTTATTTTCCTCACCCCATTCCACGGTGACGTTCATAATATCCTCATTGATGGCAGCAATCTGATTTTCTTGCTCGCGTTGGGAATTAGCAGCAGTCATTTGGAGTCCGCGACATGAACGAGGATATAAGAGTGCTGACTTCTGCAAAGCTGTAATTAGAATTGTTTGTCCTGTCTTAAGAGATCGTTGATATAGAGCAGGAATAGTGTGGAAGATAATATACACCCTTGAGAAACTCCAGCATTGATTTTAAATTCTTCCGAGAGATGTCCATCAATGCCAACTCGGATGCTATTTTTAAGGTTCACTACTTTCCCAACATGTAATGAACATTCTAAAGTCTGAATACTCAAAACGAGCACATTCCTACTGCTATGAAAAGTAGGGAGATTAACGTGCTGGCTAACTTTTATGTGCTAATAGGCCTACTCAATAATATTGATGATACATGTCGAGTATTACTTCAGAGAAAAATCTTTATTTGGTCCTTCTGCATATTTATTTTCATTAGATATACCTAAAACCACCATTAAAGCAGTAAACGCATTTGAACTTACATAGTGTCTGCTATGTGCTTCCAATTGATTCACAGACTGAATGATGGTCATTTTGCAGTACTTTCACCACATTGTAAATTTTAGACGTAAATGAATCACTGATCTACGAATCTATATACCAATAATAATACAGACAGGAAAGGGCATAAAACGATATCTTAATCAAAAAGTGTTTCATTAAAATAATGCGCAATAGCGGTTTTTAAATAATGTAAACAACTTATGTTGGCGCTAGTTTAAAATACGAGTAATTATTTCTGTTAAGAAGTTCAAACCGCAACTTTCGAATAGCGATAAAATTTAAAAGAAGTATATACTTATTTAATTTGTATTTTGTTCGTTTTTAACCTTAATTCAACAAATCTAATTTTCCAGTTACAAACAGAAATAATTCCGTGAAAAGCTCATTCGATTTATTAAATTTGCCACCTTTAGTGCACGAAGGTACTAAAAGCAAATAATGAAAAATTCCATATCCGGATGCCTCGAAGCTTTAAAACAATAAATGAAAATCGAAATTATTAGTCCCAGCATCGCTCTAAATATATATTTATTTTGAAAGCGTGCACCTAATTTCATCAGATTTTTTCAGTTCAACCATTTTGGTAAACATCGGAAAATTGTCAAGGTGAGATATTAATTATCTACGTAGATTGTATCTGCCTGTAAGCCTGTATGATATAATATAAGCGACATGTATGTACGCCATGTCATAGAAATAATTTCATCCACGTACTATTAAGCTGTTGGATGGTCCTGGCGAGAAAAGTAAATGGAGGATATTTCGATTTTGGTTAAAGCCGCTATTTTTAATCTAAAAATCCGCTTGGCATTTTTCGGTATGGTTATCGGGAGAGCCGATCTATGGTACAGGTTCTTGTTCAGATAGTGCATGGCATAGTCGCGGAACTTGTGAACTGGAACTGAGGCCTTAATTTTGTGTGGCTTGAGAAAGTTGAGACTGTGTCTCGCATAGTCTTTATATCAGAAAGCTATATTGCTATGGTATTCTTGAACTCGTATCTTTCATCGAGATTTCAATATGTATCTCTTGGAGATGACGTGTCTGGTTTTGCTGCAGTAAATGATGATGCCTCAGGAATCAGTTCTTGGAATCCTAC
>MU182900.1:210220-255818 GCA_016904865.1 Pissodes strobi | reverse complement strand
TTTTTTCATTATTCAGTCAATGGAGTGTTTTTGAGTAGGGTAGAATCTGTGAAAGATTTGGGTGTTATTTTGGATCCAAAGTTAACTTTTAATCTCCATATTGAGCTGCTAACCAACAAAGCTTTCAAAATTCTAGGGTTTATTACAAGGTCTCTAAGTGAATTCAATAATATATTTTGCTTTAAGATACTTTATTGTTCCTTGGTCCGCTCCCTCTTGGAGTATGCAAGCCCTGTTTACAATCCTCAATACAAAAAATATATCGATATGTTGGAGAAAATACAGCGTAATTTTCTAAGGATAATAAACTATAAATTAAAAATACCAGACTTTAATGCTGATAATTTGCAGACTTTACTTGGTATTGATTCATTGCAGGCCCGACGGACCCTCTTGGATGTAAGATTTCTTTTTAAGCTCCTTAATGGAGATATAGACCGTCCTTCCTTGTTACAAAGGGTCTCACTCTTAGTCTCTCAACGAATTGTTCGCCATAACGATTTATTTTTCATTGATCATCATATAACAAATTACGGTCAATCAACACCATTAACACGAATAGTGAGGCAGATGAACAGGTTGGATTTGGATCCATTCAATCTATCCTTGACTCAGTTCAATAGGACTGCAAAATTGAAAATTAATGATATATGGTGGTGTTATAGTATCTCTAGGAGTGTGATGGTGTAGTGGTTGTCGCGGGGGTCATCTTGGAGGTTATCTTGGCTCTACACTATTTTAATGCATTTTCGTGTTATTATTTATGTGTGCCTATTGTATATTAGTATATTTTTAATATTTATTCTAATTGTAAAACTGATCATTTTATTTTACATCAATATTTATATTTTAAGCTACACTGTAAATGGCATTGCCGTATATTTTAAATAAATAAATAAATAAATAAATAAAAATTACATTTGCATAGGTCTGCCCTGACCCACAAAGGGCTTGTGGGGATATTAGATCTTATAGTCAGGTACTCATTAGTTAAGCTTAAGTAATGTTTAAATCTTATTCATTTCATAAATTATTTTTTTAAAGTTTCCTAAAGTTCGTTCTGGGATTACAGATTACAGACTGGGAGAGATGGCCTTTGAGCCTACTTGTCACCGCGACCCGACGGATCTATTGTGACTCTCTCCATATTATAGAGCTTCATCCAGTTTTGTCTTTCTGATTAGACCCCACAACTTTGATAGTGGCTCCGTCGTGTAGCTATTAGCTTCTGGTTTAGGTACGCCAAGTAGTTGGGAGCGCACTCTCGATAAGCCTTCACAGTTGCATAGCACGTGAGATGCCGTCTCCTCCTCCTCCTGGCAGAACCTGCATTCGCTATTTTCTGCCAAACCTATGACGCTTAGGTGCGTTTTCAGCCGGCAGTGGCCCGTCAGCAGACCCACCATTATCCTGACAGCCTTCCCGCCGTAGCTTAGCAGGTCTGTTGATAGTTTGGCCGATGGACCTATTATAAATTCCTTGGCCTGTCTTTGCCCCAAAGTGTTGTTCTACCATTTTCGGGATTCTTCTGCTATCCATTTCTTTATGGCTGTTTTAGCAATTGGTTTGGCTATCCCGCAGAACGGTTCTGGTCCTATCATGTGCCTAGACGAGCCCTCTCTAGCTATTTCGTCGGCAGTTTCATTACCTTGATAGCGTTCATGCCCAGGTACCCATGATAGTGTCACTCTATGTTGACTTCCTATGTCATTCAGAGCATTGTGGCAATCCAGTACCAATTTCGATGGTATTTTGTTGGATTGCACAGCTTTTATTGCCGCTTGGCTGTCGAAGAAGATCGCAATTGTTGTTTTGTTGCAACTATATCTTCTTTTTATTTCCTTTGCACACTGTTCAATTGCTGTTATTTCCGCTTGGGACACTGTCGCTAGTTTGCCCATGGAAATCGAAATTCTTGTTTTCGTCCTTGGTTCATATATTCCGGCTCCTACTCCTTCCCGTGTTTTTGAGCCGTCGCGTCGGTGTACCAGATCACATTTGCCCTAATTGGGGGGCCATTTTTCCAATTATTCCTGTTTGGAATATGTGTCGAGTACTTTTTGACAAAACTGTACTTGGCTATGGTGCTATCCGTGGGCAATCCCAGGATGTCATATGCCTTGATTTAATTGTTTAGCTTCTCTTCTTTGGTATTATGTCTCCCTATAATCGGTTTTTGGCCTTGTGATAGCCTGTATGTGACGGAGCGTGCTTCGCCCTGTATGTATGTTTGGATTGGTGGTAGGTTTAGTAAGACTTCTAGAGCCGCAGTGGGCGTTGTGCTCATGGCTCCAGTGTCGCACAGGCATGCTAGCCTTTGAACGCGACTTATTTGCCTTTTTGCCTCCGCCTGCATGGTTTTGGTCCACCATACTACTGAACCATACGCTATCATTGATCTTACCACTGCTGTGTATAGCCACAGTGTCATTTTGGGATTGAGGCCCCAATTCTTTCCGCACATCCTTCTGCATCTTCCTAGCGCAACTCTGGCTCTAAGAGTTGCTTTTTGGATGTGTGGTTTCCAGGCAAGCCTCTGGTCAAATATGACTCCTAGATATTTTGCTTCCTTGGAAAAAGGTATTTCTTCTCCATTTGTTGCCAGTGGTTTTAGTCCTGTAAGGGCTCGCCTTCTGGTAAATGGAATGATTATCGTCTTTTTTGGATTAACTGATAGCTGTTCATCTTTGCACCAGTTCTCCACTATTTTGAGAGCTTTTTGGCTTCTCTCTGAGAGTACTGGCAAATCTGCCTCGTACTACAATCGTTAGGTCGTCTGCATATCCTAGACAGTAAAAGCCTTCTGCAGACAGTTTTTGTAATAAGTCGTCCACTAATATGGCCCATAGTAGTGGAGATAGAACTCCCCCCTGGGGGCATCCTCTTCCGACCGCTGCCTTTGTGGTTGTTTCTCCCAGAGTGGCTGAGATTATCCTCTGCTTTAGACTAGTTTCTATCCATTTGCGCAGTGCTGTTGGAGTCCCTCTCCTTTCCAACGCGCTTATGATAGAGTCTGTTGAGGCGTGATTGAAAGCCCCTTCTATGTCCAGGAATGTGGCTACGGCAATCTCCTTGTCCTCTATGGACCTTGAGAGAAGCTTATTTAGGTCGTCCAGGGCTAGGTCTGTCGACTTTCCTGGTTGGTAAGCACATTGACGTTCACTTAGAGGGAACGCCTGTACAGTATTATCCCTGATGTACCTATCTACTAGTCTTTCCAGGGTCTTGAGCATAAAATAAGATAGGCTTATGGGTCTATATGACTTTGGTGTGCGGTCCAAGATTCTGCTAACTTTCGGCAGGTATATGACCCTTACCTGTTGCCATAGACTCTAAATATTCTGCACGGGTGTGGTAATAAGATGACCTGACCTTTTTGCAGAAGTATGGGGTGTATTTCGTCTAGGCCTGGTGACTTAAATGGTTGGAATTGGTTGATGGCCCATCTAATCTTCGCAGGTGTTACTACCTCTTTAACTATTCCACTCCTGTCTACCTGGTCTTTGTGGCCTTGGCTTAGGCGGAAGGTCAGATGGGCCTGTTAATTGCATTGCTGTCGGAAAGTGTACCTTTAGGAGCAGTGGGAACTTTTAGGCAAGATTTCTTGTACTCGTTTTGTTTAATTAAAATAGAATTAAGATAGAAGAAAATGTAAGTTTTATTGACGTTAACCTTTAATAGTGCATTATTAGATAAGGTTTAGATAGACATGCGTCTTAAATCCCTCGTTGCTAATCGACGATCGAGTAATAATCATGGTTAAAATACAATTTATCCATTACTAACACTTCTTCCTCATATTTTGAAATTGTTAAAACTTTAATTGTATATATTTTATAAGTTGCCCGTCTATTTGCATGGAAATCTTACAACACAACAAGAGGGAAACAAATCCACTTATCAAATAAAAAATCGGTCAATAATGCTTGATATTAATAGTAGAAAAAATTTTATATAGATACCACATATTTAAATTCTATGGTTGGTAATTATTGCCTATAGGTTTTCTGCTATTTGTGTGTTATATGGAATAATTTTTATGTAGGCACATTCTAGTGTCCTTAAGATGCAAAGATACTGGCGGAGAAGAGATTTTTTTTTTAATTCTAAGGTTATGTTTGAAATGTGGGTTAGTTTTTGTTAGTTGCGCCCCCGTAGTGGGCGAAGGGCCATCGCTACGGGGGCACAACCAACAAAAACTAACCGAAACTAACCCAAATTTCAAACATATTCTTAAAAAATAAACAAACAATCTCTTCTCCGCCAGTATATTTGCAATCCCTAAGGAATGTGCGTACATAAAATTTTCCATATAATCTAAAAATAGCAGAAAAACGTATAAGCAATAATTACCCTATGGTTTTCTAAACACATCTATTACAGAGCTTTAAGAATTCTAATTCTTGTAAAACATACACATACTTCAAAAATTTACATTGTATATTCTCACTCAATACATTTTATGCTTACTTCGTACAGTCTTTATCAGATAACAGTTCCATACTTCAGTTTGGGTAAAAGAATACTATTAAAGAGCTTAAGACATGTTTAGTTATGTCTTGGTGTGATTCAAACTCAAACATGGCATTAATGTCATAAATAAGTCACTGACAAAACTGGAATACTTACATACTAGTTGCTTAAAATTAGAAACCGACAAGTGCCATACCGAACCTACCTATGCTGTCTTCACGAAGGCCTTCGCAACATATTAAAAGCTTCAATACATATCACAAACTTCATAAATGGTCAAAATGATGCTAAAAATTGGCATACAAATATGACCAATAATTACAATAATAAATTTCTTTGTATCAGGCATTTGCCTCAATTCGGCGGGGAGGTGGTTAAACAGCTTTTTGCCATTAAAGATAAATTAGTTTCTCGTTAGGAAAGAAGACGAATAACGTGCGCACGGCGAGTAGAGTATGCTCGTGAATCATTATTAATTTTACTTTTATATTTTTGGTGTATCAGACATACTCTCTCCAGAACAAATATACTTGGAAGTGTTTAAATGCTTTGTGAGAACCGCTTGCAATAGTCTCTATTTCTTGCTCTCTTTTGCGAAACAAAACCCAGGTAAATAATTGATCAGAACAAGAACCCCAGAAGCATATACCATATCGTAAACGGGATTACATGAGTGTGAAATATACATTTCTCACAATTTTAGCATCAAATTCAAATACCAGAACCCGCAACGTGAAACATCCCCTAAACAATTTAATATTTAGATTTCATACATGCTGATCAAATTTCATCCATATAAATCCCCAAAAACTAGTTCAGATTCAACGCAAAATCAAGGTAGACATCATGGACATTGCATCTAAACATCATCAGATGAGTCTTTACTACATTTAGTAATAGATAGTTTGCAATACACCATTTCTTGATTCCAGACAAATCCTCACTCATAATGCTTCCCAAGCAAGCTCGATCCTTCCCACTTCAAAGCACCATGGCATAGTCTCTAAACATTGTAAATGTTCAGGGCCGAAAGGACATTGTAAACTAAGAATAAGAGGGGACCCACGACAGAGCCCCGTGGGACACCTGATCGGCCCCCCCCCCCCCCACATTACCCACAATGACCGATAGGACACGATTAGATACGTAGGAAGTAAACCAAGATAAAGCCACACCCCTGAAACCATAAACTTCCAATTTGCTCAGGAATACTCTGCGTTCGACACAATCAAATGCCTTGGACAGATCACAGATTACCGCCGCAGCACCGTCACTGTCATTCAGATGCATATAAAGACTCTCCAAGAATGAGAACATGGCATCGCTGGTGTTCCTGATGAGCAAAATCCGAATTGCGCGTCACCTAACACTCCCTCACCATCCACGTACCAAGCATGCCCTACCTTAACAAGCCTCTAAACCATCTTGGCCAAAGTCGGAATTAACGATATGGGCCTAAAGCTAGAGGGATCATCAGAATCTCCGCCCTTAAAAATTGGAACAACATTAGCTCTTTTACGGCAATGGGGGAAAACGCCCGTTATAAAGGATGTATTATGTTAGTCATAGTCATATATATTTCATGCCAGTACACATAGTATTTACACACGTCGAACAGTTACAATAATTTAAAAATCCTAATGTACTACAATTAAATAAAGTCAATTAAAACCATTACACAACATAAAGTAATTTAAAATGACATGTCGAACAATAAAACTATTACACAATTACACTTAACATATTAACATACCAGGCCCCAATCGCAAAATCTAAGCAAATTCAAAATTTAAGAAAGACGTTGGTTACTAAAAGGTGCTTTATTTTATTCTTGAATGACAAAAGCAACCCCACGCAGTGAGGAGGCAGCCTGTTAAAAAATTTTACAGCCAAGAAACCCGGCCCACTCCGGCACCTCATCAAGCGCTGGAAGGCAGAGACTATTTTGTTCCTGTTTCTAGTGTTGTAGCTGTGAATGTCTCCATGGGTGAGGTGTGTTCCTTCGAATCAATAGAAGGCTCTCAAGAATGAAAACTGAGGGCAAGCTGAGTATACCCATTTCCAAGAAAACATGCCTACAGTCATCCCTGTAACCCATCCCACCCAAAATTCGGACAGCTCTCCTCTGATGTTGGTATGTGTTTATTTAAATTTAAGCAATTAATTGCCTGGCTATTCTCAAATTACTGTACATCACTCATACACAAAATTTAATCTTTTTTTTTGTAGACAATCATACATCATTAACCAAAACTTACAGGATAGCTTAGTTTGGGTTACTACATAACTTGTTATGTCGATTTGGTAGGAAATTGATGCAAAAAAATACAGTAGAAATCTTTGTCGGCGTGACGCTCCGATATCCAATCGCCTGTGCTTAGTTTAGTGCTTCTAGTTTAAAAACAAAAATCGGCATATCCTTTCAAATCAATCAAGTCGCCGCAAAGGAAGCCAACAGTGACACTGAGAGCTGCTGCTGCTGCTGCCCGCGCCCATTTTACTTTTATAAAAAAAATAATTATGTTTCAACAAAAAAACATCGCACGCCGCTAGCCCCTACCCAAGCCTCGCAAAAAGGAGCTATGCAGTCATGAGAACGATATCACAAAACAAAGTGTTTTCATAAATCTTCGAAAAAAAATCCAAGGAAGCAACAGCGACAACGGCGTAAAAAACACTAAATAGAGTGAAAAACCATATGAGAAGCACTTTAAGTCAACAAACGGTGACAGACCTATCCATTTTAGCCATTGAATTTGAACTGGTCCAAACATTAGACTTTTGTCACATAATTAATGAATTTGCTTCAATGAAATATCGGAAAATAAAGTAGTAATTTTTTTTCAATAAATTTGTTTTAATTTTATTATGAGACAATTTTTATTAGCGCAGTAAAATAAACTATCAAATACATAAACATGAAGGGGGGCGCCGAGGACCGACTAGCCTAGGGCGCCTTGGAGCTTTAAATAAAGTCGAATCGTTGTAATAGGTTTCACTAAATGCTTTTTGGTCATTGTTTTCTGTCATTTTTTGAAAAAACCGGATTACTCCTTCAAGTCACCTATATAAAACACTGCTTTAAAAATACAACACATTAGGTTGTAAAATCAAATTTAGCTTATTGACAAAGCTAACAAAAATAATAGTGACCGAACAACAAACTTATTGTACTTAATAGAAATGTACAAGAATCAGATTATTTTCCATGAATATATAGTAGTTGCTAAATTTAAGTGGCTACCATTCACAAAAAGAGAATAACAAACTAAACAGAAGGTAAAACGTATAACTGCACTGGAAACATCTTGAGACATCACACTTAACCGTCAAATGTGCTTCATCACTTTTGGTTAAATTAACTTTAACTTAAAACACAATAAACCACTTGCGTTAACATCTAAATAAACAGTCTTTTTTTTTCATATTAAAAATCCCTCTTATCAAATTATCATTCATACCTGCTATAAACATACATCCCATTGTGAAATTTCACCAAGACCCGACTTATAATAATTAATATATTTATATTGAGAGGGAGATGGATATAAATGTAGATCATATCTAACTGCCATTAGGAATACATCTTTTGAATTACAAGTTATTTATTTATTTATTTAGTCAAGATACACATGACAAGCCACTGACCAGATGGTGCTAAAAAGTAAAGTCGGATGTATTACAAACAAAAATCATGCACACCTTTATACAAGCATATGTAATTAAAATAAGGTGCCACTTTTGGGACACACTGTATACAAAAATAAGAAAACTTTCAATAAAACACAATATATGAGTAATTATCAAAACAACATTGTTAGCAAAACCAAAACGTGTACACCTACGTATGGCCTACTTGAAATAATTACAACATCACTTACAATGGGCAAGACTCATTATTACAAAACAGAATATTTTATTTTGATTCTTATTTAATTCATCTTAACGATAAGCAATATTTTATCCCAGTAAAGAAACATTAAACCAGAAAATTATTAACTAATAAGATGGTTTGGGTAATTTCCAAAAACTTGGATTTAAACCTTAAATTATATTAATATAATTGAAATCTATTAAAGAGAATGTTAATTTGAAAATTTTCAAGAAAAAGCAATGACTATGGTCATTAACTAATATCACTTATTGTTCTACAACACACAGTCAATCGAATTTGCAATAAGTACTTACTGATTAAAAATATCTTTTATAATAGGTACTTACTAATTTTACTTCCCAGTTTACAGTCTTTGCAAACCGATTGAAGTACTACATTCTTTTATTTATTATCAATGATTATTATAATATTGTTTGCAACGTAAACCTTTATGATGCGGCATTCTATTTTTTTTGTGACTAACAAAAATATAGAACTAATAGTGAGTTGGCTTGGATCTTTATTTCAAACCTAGATTCAATTGGTTTATGACAGGTGTCATCAGTACTTTTGTTTACAAGTTGCTCTGAGTAGTTTATGATTTTTCTCTGGAAGAGTGAAGTTAGTAGTCTGCTTCTAGTGTTGGCTGAAGGCCAATTATGTGTTTTGTGATTGGAAGTGTTTTCATGTAGGTTTTTGATGACGATTCTTCTGAATTTTCTGGTGAAAGTTTGTGCACGTTTTTGACTTTTTTTTGTTGATTTGATGTTTTTGTCTTGAATATGAATGCCATCAGTCACACATCTGACATTTGACTTTGTTGACAAACTCTTCTGCCGGATCTGCTTCTTCTTCTTTTGCGCTGGACTTTGCTACACGGGCTAGTTTAGTACTTACACACTTATCTGGGACTGGAATCCAAATAATCGCTCCAAAGATGTCGGACTCGAACAGATGCTATAAGTGTAAAATGGAGTGCGTTTTTAAAGAGGAGAAACAAAGTATTTTCGGTTTCCCGTGTGACATGTGCCAAAGAATCATTTGCGCTGAATGCACAAATGCCCAGGCACAGGAAATTCGTGTGATCCCGAGCCTTACTAGAACGCTGATTCACCTATGCCCAGATTGCCGAATCGATTTTAGACAGCTTCCTAGTGTTCTTAAATCATTCAAATCCATGCAGGATGAAGTTAGGAAACTTGCCGGTCAGGTTGTTGAGTGTGAGGCAAAACTGGAGTCTCAACAGAGGACATGTAATGTGAATGCCAGGGTCAAACCACTTGAGAAGCAAATAAAGATCCTTGACGATAAGTTTGACACTATCTCTCAATCTATGAAGGCTGTGCACATGCCTTCTGATCCAAATAGGCCGGAACAGAAGCTCAGAGAAGTACTTACTGAGATGCAGAGCCAATTGTGCAATTTGAATGAGAGGGTGGAGCGAAGTTTGGTAGCTAGTAATAATAACCCTGTGTTCGGCTCGTTGAACTTTGAAAAGCGATTGAATGAACAATCGGATCAGATTGCACTGAAGATGGATTCTGTTGTCAGGGCAATTAAGGAGACTAACACTGAGCTCGTAAAGTTCCTTACAACTAGCAGAACTGAGTCAGTACCCACTACTGAAGAAGGAAGGCAACCAAATTTGTTAAGCAGACCAGTCAACACTGCCCATGCCAACATGTCTGCTGAACTTGAGGCAACAATGCTGAAAAGTTCTACTTCAGGTATAAGGGGATCCTGTACTGATAACTCTGTTCTCTCAGCAGCGCAAGAACGCAAATGGTTTCATATTGATAATCTTGATAAGAATACTACGGACGAAGTTCTAAATAGCTATTTGACTCAGAGGCAGATACATACCTTTTCTTGTGAAAAGCTTCATAATAAACAAAACCATAAGGCGTCTTTTAAAGTATCGGTGAGCCCAGACCAGAGTGATTTGCTTTGTAATGAGAGTCTGTGGCCTGTCAATGTGGTTGTTAGACCTTTTGTGTTCAACTGGCAGAGAAGTTCGGCGCAGAAGACTAAGCGACAGGATGAGAACAATAGTAATGGCGCTAACTCTGGAAAAAATCATACCTTTCGGAGGTATGGAGGCTACAAACGACGTAGCTAGTTCAGAGAATGCATCGCATGCTCTGGGCCTCCTGAACTTCAACATTCGAAGTCTTCGAGCAAAAAACTCTGAGCTAGCTGTTTGTCTTAGAGCCAAATGCCCCAACTTGGTTACACTCACGGAAACATGGTGTTCCTCAGACGAAATCGTCAGAGTGCGCATGGAAAATTATTTGCTGGCTTCTTTGTATTGCAGAGATTCATCTAGGGGTGGCGGAGTTGCGATTTATTGCAAACAAGGAACGCAGTTTACGGAAATGAGTTTTAATGTGAAGAGTGTAGAACGTGAGTTTGAATATTGTGCTGTGAAATTCCTGTTTATGTATACCAATTTATATGTAGTGTGTCTGTATAGATCGCCCTCGGCCAATGTACAGGTTTTTATATCATTATTATATGATCTACTGGCTGAGTTATTTACAAAAAGTAGAAATGATGGAAAGGCTTCTTATGTTATATGTGGCGACTATAATGTTAATTTTGATGCTTGTATAAATAATGTTAATGCAAATAGTATCATAAACAATGTACGCTCATTTGGTCTTAACTCATGCATTAATGATTTTTCCAGGATTCAGAACGGTGCAGCCACAATCATTGACAACATCTTTACCTCATTTGAGGCGGAAAAAATTAAAGTTTGCACGATGGAGAGCAATTTGTCCGATCATTTTATGCAATACGCCGTCTTACCTATTGTGGCTCCACCAATAGTTAAAACCACTTATAAGTACATTTGTAAATTTAAAAAACGTGAAAATATATTAACATTAATTAATTTGCTTAGTCAGGAGTCCTGGAATAACTTGTATAATCACAGCATTGATGCTGACAAAAAGTTTTGTCTATTTCTGGATACTTTTCTTAATTTTATTGACCTATCTTTTCCACGTGAATTAGTAAGGGGTGACTCCAACAGTTTTCAATTATCAGCCAGCTCCAAATGGCTCACAAATGAGATTGTAGAGCAAGGTGAAAATTTGCGATATTTATTTACATGCTGCAAGGTAGCAAATAGTAAACTCATGTGGACAAATTATAAGTTGAAACTTCGGGAACATAGGGAACATATTACTGATAGTAGGAGAAACGCTTATGAATGTTTTTTTAATGATTCTGTTAATAAAATGAAAGCTTCTTGGGCAATCATAAATAGTGAGTCCAATTCATCGAAAAAGAAAGCATATCCTACTTTCTTTAAAAAGACTAATGACAGTATTATCAATGATTACAATCTTGCAGCTGAGCAATTTAATCATTACTTCATTGAGGGGACATCAGGGCGGTTACCGAGTAATCATTCGAAGGTTGTGGATCTGGGTGAAGACGCGGCGAGCTCTTTGTCAATGTTTCTTCTACCAGTGTCAGAGTCTGAGGTGCGGCAGTATTTAAGAGATATCTCAGGCAAGCACTCTAGTGGCGTTGATGAAATTCCATGTTCTCTGTTGGTCCAAGTGTCTGAACATATAACACCAATCGTGACACACTTAATAAACGAATCTTTTCAAGAAGGAATTTTCCCCAGTAAATTAAAGGTGGGCATTGTCCGACCAATTCATAAAAAGGGTAATGTCCACAGAATCGATAATTATAGGCCAATTTCACTGTTGACAGGATTTTCTAAGGTGTATGAGAAGGCATTCTATGAGAGACTCTGTAGTTTTCTGAACAGAGTTAATGTTATTCCCGATAACCAGTATGGTTTCCGAAAAGGGCGGTCAACTGCGGATGCTATTATTTCATTTACTACTACAGTTGTTGAGAATTTGGATGCCAAAAACGTTACAATGGGTGTTTTCTTCTTGCAGTGAAGTTACATGAGTTTGGTGTAAGAGGTATCCCACACAAATGGCTTGTATCCTATATGTCTGATAGGCACCAGAGAGTTGTGCTGCCGGTGGATGGAGTGGAGTACCGGTCGGAGTTAGAATGTGTTACTGAGGGTGTTCCTCAGGGCAGTGTGTTGGGGTCTTTATTATTTATTGCATACATTGCTAATGTTGGTCAGTCAGTCACAATGGGTAGAAAGACAATCTATGCTGATGATATGAATTCTGTGGTTGCAAGTGTTTCTCTGGAGGAAGCTAAAAGGATGGCAGGGTTGTGCATTGAACAGGTGCTTGATTACTGCCAGAATAATGACCTTGTTTTAAATCTTAATAAGACGAACGTCATGCAGTTTAGTACCCGTAGTAATTGTGAAGTTGATATAGGTTTGAGTGTTGCAAACAATGAGATACATCAAACAAGTATCACTAAATTCCTTGGTGTTATAATTGACAATGGCCTGAGCTGGTCATGTCATATTGATTACATTTTAAACAAGCTTGCTACTCACAATTTTGTTATTTGGAAATTGAGAGCCATAGTTGATAGAAAAATTGTGTTATCTTACTATTATGCCCATGTCTATTCACTGCTGAATTACGCTGTTGTGGTTTGGGGAAACTGCACGAGAGTAGATGAGGTGCTTGTTGCACAAAAGAAAATAATTCGTACTATCTTGTTTAAAAGTTCAAGAGAGTCCTGTCGACCACTTTTTTGTAGTCTTCAGTTGTTGACAGTCATCTCAATTTTTATTCTACAATGTGCATTGTACGTTAGAAAGCGCATACACTCATATCAGTTGGTTGATCATATGCCCCACAACTATCCACTTAGAAATGGCCATGATTTGCGGCTTCCGAATTTTCGATTAACTGCCACTGCTAAAAGTTGCAATGTTACTCCCATAAAAATATTTAATCATTTACCATTGGAAATAAGAAGAGCGCCGAACCTTAGAGCTTTTAAGAGAAAACTGTTGGATATGCTCCATGAAGGCCCAATTTATTCATTAAATGATTTTTTTTCTAATGCCTATTTGCAGTAGGAGTTTTTGCGTTTTAATGAGTATACAACACTCTAAGTGCCGACTGTTGTGATCCTATTTTAATATTAGCCTATAGATAAGTACGTTCTTGATTCACTATTGTATCTGCATTTGAATATGTTTTTAGACTGATTATGATTTTTGAAATTATTGACGAAACACATGTCACCTTTTGTGATCTTTTTGTGAATAAAGGAATTTGAATTTGAATTTGAAATATTAAGGAGAAGGATATGTTGGATTTCTTGAAATCATTGGGGGTGGGCTAGTACTGCCGGTGCTATAAGATGCTTGCCAAGAAGGACAATATTAAGGCATCCTTTAAGATAGGTGTACCAACTGAGAAGAAAGAACATAATATAATGGACAGTGGAAAATGGCCAACAGGTATCTTAATAAACCATTTTCTGAATCTACAGTGCCAAATCCATTCCAAGGAACTGGGCATCAAAGACCTGGATCTACAAGGCAAAAAACCAAAACAAACCACGCAGAGGAAACAACTTCAAACAATGTCTAAAGATCTTGCATGTCAATGTTAGGTCATTAAAAAAACAAGATATTGCAATTGGATGCGTTTGCTGCTGACAGAAAGCTAGATGTAATATGCATTTCTGAACACTGGATGACTGACATTGAGATGAATGCATTTCAGTTAGATGGGTACACTACTGCCTGTTTTTTTGCTAGATCTCACCATTCTGGGGGTGGAACAGCTATTCTAGTCCGGAATAATATAGGTTTAAATTTTTAAAATGTTTTGATAAACTTTAATGTAGAAAAATGTTTGGAATGTAGTTGTGTCTATTTTAGTCATTTTAACTTGGATATTTTAGCTATTTATAGATCTCCGTCTGGCATATTTGACACTTTCTTGGCTGGCCTGAATGGCATATTACAATCTCTAAATAAGGGTGGGAATATTATCTTGGCTGGTGATTTCAATGTGCACGTTGGTTCTGATGATTTGGTCTCAACATCTCTCTGTGATAATTTGGCTTCTTTTGATTTTCAAAAAACAATTTTTGAACCAACATGACAGGGAGTGTGCCTTGATCGAGGGGGTAGTCACTAGGGTAAAATTTGTGACAAGATTGCGAAAAGTAAGGGATTTCGAAAGATTGCGAGGGATTGCGACGGATTGCGACGGATTGCGACAGATTGCGAGAGAATTCCAAGGATTGCGAAGAACTACCAAGGATTGCGAAAGACTCCCAAAAGATTGCGAAAGACTTACAAGGATTGCGAGGGATTTCTAAAGATTGCCAAAGCGTTTTCATGTTCTTTTAAAGTGTCTTGCAAATTGCAAAACGTATACTTAGTTTTACGCTCGGGTTTAGGGAACTATAGATAGGTTTGTTATGGAAACTAGAAATATTCTTCAATATGAAAATATAGAAATTAGAATTGTTAAAACATGGACTTTGATTAAACAAAAATCCTCAATAGAGATAAAATATTTTACATTATCAACCACGTTCAAATTTTGAGCCCCAATTAAAAGCTATCCTAAAAATTAAAAAATAAATACAAAAGTTCTAAGGTAGTTTATCTATTATATTTTGTTAATTATTATGAATCAAACCAATGAGCACAGAGACATGGTTCTGGCAATGGATTCATGTTTATGACAACTTTGTGAACAGGATAATTTTAGGTTAGTTAAATCAAAATGAAATAGCTTATTTGTGGCCTTTTGGAAATCTCTTGAATGTTTTGGTTCAAAAATTATATAGGTATACCGGGTGACCTCGAGATTATACTGACCACTGATCAGGCGTTTTTAACGTCATTAGAAATATATATTTTGAGATTTAGGGAGCGTACAGAAACGGCTATAAGGAAAAAAAGTAGGCGTAAAAACAGTAATTAATCACTTCTGATCATACCCGACGTAATGGAAACTGTGTTAGGTATTTTAAATGGAACAACCTGTATATTTTTGCTATTTTCGATTTTACCTATCCATCAAAATCTAAGTCATGTAACCCTCCCTATACCTATCTATGATAGTTTCGGATACAGGACGTACTACTAAAATTATTTAAGTGGATGCTGGTTAAGTGTCAAATTTAAACATTTCCGGATTACCTACAGGTAAACTGAAAGTGAAAGTTTTAGTAGTTGAATAGTTAATATACCGCAAAAATTTGTCCGGTGTTTCATTTCAAATAACAAAGTTTCTATTATTTCTGGTTGGATCGAAAATGACCCATTAATTATTGCTTTTACTCCTGTTCTTTTCTTGATGGACATTCCGATAAACTCTCCATATTTCGTATTGATATCTTTTTGTATAATTAAATAAAACGCCTGGTTAGTAATCTCGCGGTCACCCGGTATACAGGGTGTACTATTTCACTGCTTTTTGATGCTCAGTTGTTTGTTTCAAATTTATTTTAAGATAAACAGAAAAAACATAGCTTATTTGGATTAGACTGTGCTTTAATGCAAAATAAATACAAATATTAAAAAAATTAATATCAAAAAATACAAAAAAAAACTTAAAAACATAGGTAAGTATAACCCCAATACGCAAAATTGACCTCAATAAATTAACTTTAAAATGGTCTAGTTCAAAAATAGCAGGTCAGAAAAACAGCCAAAATCAGAAATAAGAACTTGTGCATTTAATTACAAATAATCTTTGAAGCTATTTTTTGCAGCCTTAAATTTCTGTTCGATTTCTAATTTTTGATGCCGTTTTAGATAAAAATGCTCAATTTTCAATAGTGGTATTGGCTCATAAAATGTGAACTTATTTTCCACTATTTGAATGTCTTCATTTTTCTCTTTTGGCCAAATAGGTGTCGAGGGACGACTTTAAGGAATTTAATTTTGTTGGAGCTCTTATCAATCCATCCTCTACAGCTCTACCAATGTACCATGTCCGTAAATAACATACTGCATAATAATTTTCCAAACGTATATCAATAGAGCCTTGGTTGATATTTTATCTTCCTTTTACTTCTTATTTTTGTTTTTCAAGGAACCTCCCCATTCGCTTGAAAGTCTTCCTAACTTGTTAGAAAAGAGCCAATAAACGAGTGGATTTCATTACTAGCATTTCTTTGTTGACTTTAACACCTAGAAAAGAACGATCTTCCTTTTGTTTCTTTTTGCTCCTTAATATTTAACTCAGTAATACCCGAGGTAATACCTTATAAATCCTCAAATGCATTATTTTCATTGTGAATATCTTGTCTGTCTTCCTCGTTTACCGTTTGCCCCTCTATATCTTGATTCATACCGAGATTCATACTCGGATTCATATTCATATCATAGTTAAGATATTAAGGATATTAAATAAAAACTATTTTTACGCATTTGCGCTTCTGTGTTCATACCTCGGTTCGGTACATATAAAAAATATTTTGGAGGCCTTATTATAATTTTTATCTATGATATCTTTATAAAAATCGATATGTAGTTTTTTCTCGCAACAATATCGTTTACTTAATTAAAAATTTAAAACTGATTGTGCTGGAATTTCTCATACAGGGGTGTATCAGTGGAAAGTCGAGTGGGAGTAAAAAATTAATGTCTTACTAAGTATACGTCAGATTTATTTATGTAGCAGTGGAACACATACAGAGTGTGGCATAAGTTTGGAAACCCCTGTTTTATTTGGAAACCACAAATTCTTTTGCGACAAAATTAAGATCCCTCGGATTATCCGAAGTTCCTGATTTCAAAATGATATCGGCAGTGTTGCCACTCATTCCGATTTTTCTCTGCCATCATAGCCAAATGTCAAATTTTAAATGGAACGTCAAATTTATTTTTTCTGCAATACAGAGTGAAACAAACTATTTTCTCACCATTAGGATCTCGAAACCCATAAGAGATACGAAGTATGTTAAATCGGGACAATGTTGCGCAATTCAAAAGGCATTGATATGCCGTTGAGAATTTTACAAAATTTCGACTACCTCCAATGATATTCGTAATAAACCGAAAATCAACTATTTTATTTTAATTTTGTTCTGACTTTATTTAAAGAGATAATATAAAATGAATTTAACATTATTGTTGCCATTTTTTTTCCTTTACAAGACGGTAGTATCATATTTGAAATCTGGCGTTTCGCGTCCGGGCCCCCACCATCAACTTTTTTTTTAAATACGGACCTGTGTTTTTTATTTCATTTTTAGAAGCCTTTGGTTTCCAAAACCAACGATGTCTCACACTACTTGTCCAATAGCGGTAACAAATATTCTCATAAGTGAAATCGAGTCAGAAAAGATTGCCCTCGAGATTGCCCTATCTCTGTCTAACACATTATTTCTTATGGAAAAAATCTAGATTTGTTGATTTATTAGTATGTGTGAGACATCGATGGTTTTGGGAGAACAAAGGCTTCTAAAAAAAATAAATAGAAAATCCAGGTCCGTATTTAAAGAAATGAAGTTGATGATGGGGGCCCGGACACGAAACGTCAGATTAAAAATTGATACTTCCATCTTATAAACAAATAATAATGTTAAATTCCTGTTATATTATATCTTCAAATAAAGTCAGGAAAAATAAAAATTAAATAGCTGCTTTTCGGTTTACTAAGAATATCTCCGGAAGTAGCCGGAATTTTCTAAATTTCTCAACGACATATCGATGACCCATAAATTGCGCAACTTTGCCCCCATATAACAGACTTCGTATCTCTTATGGTTTCCGAGATCCTAATGGTGAGAAGCAAATTTGTTTCATCCTGTATAGATTTCCCACTCCAATGCCAGTTCCGAGGCCAGTTCAGTATAGTTCATATCAGACAGCTAGCAGTGTATAATAAGGGATACTCTGTATACGAACTGGTATTATACAGGGTGTTATTTAGGTACGCGGTCAAAGTTCACTCTTTGAGTGATTTTAGGACGAAAAGTTTATATAAACATAGGTCCGGAAACGCATTGTTTCCAAAATACAGAGTGTTCAAGTTTAAGAAAAAAAAACGGCAGTGTACGCCGTTGACTTCTTTCTAATTTTGGTATTTGTTTCGGATTAAGGAACTAAAAATACTACTTTTTTGTCCCTTGAATTATTTTCGTATCTTTCTTGCTCTTTAGGGAAAAAAAATAAACACCACTACTTAGACCCTAGTCCCTAGACTATATCACAAAAAAGGTGATTTTTTTCTCAAAAACTAAGCAAGTTACAAAGATAATACAAGGGATAGGAAAGTTGTATTTTTAGTTGCTAAATTTGAAAAAATATATGATTTTTCAAAAGTGAGTGACTTCCGGGACGCCAATGGACTTAAAAATAATTAATTATGGCTAAATTAGCTCCTTGTAATGTAAATATTAATACCGAATTTTAACAAAATCGACCAAAAGAATCTTATTAAGATTTTTACCAAAAAAATACTATTTTTTTTTTAAGTTTGACATCCTGTATCTTGGAAACAGTGCGGACATGTGTTTATATGTTTATCTTAAAATCACTCGAGGAATTACCTCCTGAGGTTTGGCTACGTACTTAAATAACACCCTGTATTATTGACGACAATGAATTCAATTGTTGTCAACAAACGCGTACCATAAAAATACCTAACGATTTTTTATACGTTTTTATGACAAATACTATACCCTGTCAGCGCGTAGCCGCTCCTTTGGTACTTTATATCATCTATTTTAACGAACATTTTTGTGGATTATGAGCGATTGCGAATGGATTGCGATAGGATTGCGAAGGATTGCGAAGGATTGCGTGGATTGCGAATCGATTTCGGGGGATTGCGAACCGATTGCGATGATTGCGAAGCGATTGCGGTGATTGCGAAGCGACTGCGAATGATTGCGATAGTGATTTCGGCGATTGCGAGTGAGTTTGTGACAGTATTGCGAGAAGTGAATCGCCCCTCGGCCTTGATAACATCTTCTTAAGTGGGAGCATTGAGCTGGTTTGTTCTGGGGTCATAGAGCCAGATATATCAGACTCCAACAGTCAGTTCACTGAGATTCTCATTCATGGCAAGGGAGAACAGTATTCTTGTTCAAGGAAGGTATGTTGTAGACCATTGACACAACAGGGTTGATGATGAGGGCCCGGACATGAAACGTCAGATTTAAAATTTGACACTGCCATTTTATAAAGGGTAAAAAGTGGCAATGATAATGTTAAATTTATTTTATATTATCTCTTCAAATAAAGTCAGGAAAAAATAAAAATGAAATAGCAGCTCTTCGGTTTTTTACGAATATCCCCGGAACTATTCGGACTTTTACAAATTTCAAAACTGCATCTTGTTGGGCATCAAATTGCGCAACTTTGCCTTAATTTAACCGACTTTGTATCTCTTACGGTTCTCGAGATCCCCATGCATGCACTCGAATTTGTAGCACCCTGTATACTTGGACAATTTTTTAAATTTATGATTACATTTCGCACCTCGTTAAAACTGACCTCCTGAAAAGAAAATGGGCGATCTGGAACGGGATCAAGGGCCTTTACTTAATCAATTCGATTATTATTGATTGTTGGAAGATATCTAATTATATTTTCAGCAGCATTTGTAAAAAAAATCATTAAAGTTATTAGCATTTAATTTTTGGGTTCCTGAAATGTTTTTAATGGGTTATTATTTTTATGACGTCCCATATTGCCTTGGCCTTGTTTCTTGATTGGACAATATGTTTTTCATTCACCCTGAAATTGTATGTACATCATTTATCCTGAGAATGTAGCAAGTTCTTGGTGAAATCCCACTCAGTAGACATGCTGATCTTCCGTAGCTTACCCAAACTAACCCAAATTTTCTTAGTCATCTTAAAACTGAGTAGATAATTAAATACTCTGCTGAAAATATCGAATAATCAAGAATCTCCCCAAGAAATAGAGAGGGTAAAATAAACTGTTTGCCTATGTTGACTTAACAATTCTTGTGTATATATACATTTTGGCCAATTCTTGTGTATATATACTATCTGACCCACATGAACACTTTTTAAAATCCCTTGTGTTAATAGGGGTTTTCAAGGGATCTATGTGTACACACAATTATGTTGTTTAATTAAATATATTTTTAAAATAGGCTGTCATCATTTTACTGAGAATCGCTCCATAGTATTGTTACATAGTAAAACAGTAATTTTAATTGTAAACTTAAAAATATCTCACCTTAAAAACTCCGTCAACTATCACTTTTTCTTTTTCTGTGGCAACATTATTGTCTCTTTTCACACCCTGAGTTCCGATATTTGGAGAGGCAAAAAACTTGTTTTCCAAAGAGCTCCCCTGAGATTCAAAAACCGGTGGACTTTGGCCTTGTGTGGTGGACATGGGTGATTGAGAAATTGGTGTCATTGGGGGCGATATGGAGTTGGAGGGCGAGCCACCTTCGAGGACTGCCAGACGGGCTAAACGACGGCGACGGATCTAAAATATTCAAATCCCCATAAAACATATTAGCAGTCCTTAGAATAACATAATTATAAAATATCAAACAGGTACATATTTTCAAAATCCATAAGGAAATAAATAGACAGAAATCACTGTAGTCATATGACTCAATACTTAAACACCTAAATATATATTTAACAATAGAGAACAACAGAGAAGCTGCCTACCTATGTGCATTACTTTTTTTAATAAACTACCTACAAACTTAAAAAAGGAAAATAACATTAACATATTCAAGAAAAAATTGATCAATATATTAATTGACCTGGAACCTTATAGATATTCTGATTTCTTGAACAACATATATTGATGATTAAAATGTGATATATAAATAATGTGATATCATATAATGTATAAGTTTGCTTTTTAAATTATAGTTTGTTGCCAAAACATACAAATCTTGCATGTTGCCTTATCTTTTTTGTTTTGTGAGTTATTGTGTATTTTAAATCTCTCGTTTGCAAGGTATTGAAACTGTGTAAGATGTTTGCGACTCTCAAATAATTTTTTAATGTATTCTAACTTAGATATTAGTGTTTTGACTGCAATTCGTGTTAACGGTTGTGCATATTATTTTTTAAATTGTATGTATCAATCCTGTTCCATTGAATAAAGAAATTTTGAATTCTGATTTTTTTTTGAATTTTGAGATCTATTAAAGTACCTAGTTAAAAAGAAATTTTTAAAAAGTTACTATTTAAAACTGTTAAAATAAGGGGTTCTGACAAGGAAATATGTATTTAATTAAAATCATTTTTTACTTGGAGCATGATTTATAATTTCAAATAATTTTGGGTGTCTGAGATAGTGCTCTTTGAGGGCATTCCATATGAATAATGGTGAATACAAAATTAGGTATAAGTAAAGCAAATCAAAATGACATTTTTAAGGTGTGAATAATTATAATGGGAAATTCTATATAAATGGTCAATGTTAAAGGCAAATCAAAGAGACCAGAGTACTGTAGTCAATACCAATCCCAGAAATCTATTGGTCATTAAGTGCAGATCAAATATCAATGCCACATTTGTTGCTATTTGTACTATGCTCTTGGTCACTATTCTATATGTTGCTACATTTCCAAGAAACATGACCACTTAACTGGCTGAATTCAGCTGAAAATTCTTATATCTGGGAATTCTACCTATTAGTTCCGGGTAAATTATTGTACCTACTTTGCAGGGCCATACACAGTGCAAATTTGTGCCTTTAGAAATAGTAGCAGCCTATTCAGCTAATTCAGAGTTATTTTATTATTTATACCTGAATCAAGTAGAAGGGCAAAACATATTCACCTTTAGTTAATTTTGTATTTATAGGCTTATTACCAGATTTTCTAGAACTAGAACACCCTTGAAAATACCTTAACCTTTATGCTTTATTTCATATTATAGGGTGGACTTTATGTATTTATTACTACCTAGTATAAGACATTTCTTATTTTTCAAAAGGGGTTTATAGCTACTGTAAAAATCTGTACCTGAAAATGGTTCAAGCTATTTTAATATGAGCTAGGAATGGGTAATTAATTAATGACTAATAAATTCCCATGTGTGTTACGTATGTCAGTATCTCCAGTAATTGCAGAATAAAAATATTTTTCATCGGGTAAATAACCTGTGCAAACCTATTTTGTATCACGCAACAATGCAGTGGCCTAAGACAAAAGTAAAACAGACGATAAATTAAATTTAGAAGTGGGGAAAAAGTGGAAGGAAAAAAAAAGTCTATATTGGTATACACATAATATTTAGACAGCAATAATAATAACATTTCATTCACAAAGAAATCATTAACCTCACCCGAGACAAGTTACTGATAAAACAGCATTATTTTGAAAGGGTATAGTCGTCTAAGCCACAACATCTCTTTATGTTATGCCTAAGCTTAGGTGCAAGCAAGGGTAAGTTCCAGTACAAGAACATCTGAATGGAAAATACTTATAATTAAGTATTATGTATTTTGAATAAAAAAATAACTTTAAAATTTTTCCAAAGGAAAAAGATCTGAGGAACATTTCGAAGGGTACCTAATTCATTACTACAAGAACTTTTTACATGAGCACAAATAAAATAACCAAATCACAACAGATTATCTGCCTCAAGCCTCAATTTGAGCTAAAATGATAAAGTAATTAATAAGGCAATGGAACTGCCATGTTAATAATTGCATTAAATAGTAATTTAGTTATTCACAATATACAAATAGTACTTAACAGTTTCAAAGCCCAGTAAACAGGGGTATATCAAAAAAACATGTTCAAATAGTAAATATTAGGAAGGCTTCACACCAGCCAGCCAAAATTCTGATATTAATATAGGAATCACATTAATTGTAAATATTTGATTTGAAATCAAGATTTCAAGGGCAACG
This sequence comes from Pissodes strobi, assembly GCA_016904865.1. NCBI lineage: Eukaryota > Metazoa > Arthropoda > Insecta > Coleoptera > Curculionidae > Pissodes > Pissodes strobi. Next base: position 232,710 of record MU182900.1, on the reverse strand, counting down.
TAAAATTGATCTGCAATATCTACTGATAGCAACAAAGAAACTCGAAAATCTATTGCAAAGCAAAGCTAATTATTACAAAACCATGCTTACCTCTTCCTGGCTAAGTTCGCTCATATTTGAAGGATTTCTTGCGTACAATAGAAGATTGTTTCCTGAAATTTTCCCCAAAATTGTTTAGAACGCACCTTTGTTTTCCAAATAGGTACTCACTAAAATAAATTTTCTGTCTGTAGAGTCTGTGTCTGTTTCGACGTCAAAACTAATGTCACTCACCCCTTTTAACAGCTGAGTTACTGATTCCTGTTCGCCATTAGAGACTGCCTTCAGTTTTGCAAATCATCAGCTGAATCGTCACAGTCTGAACACCGAAAATGCTACGCCATATTTTATACTCATTATTTCGCTCTAAACCACAACAACGGCTAGTATGCTATCTCTGTTTTGTATCGGTCCCTTTTTAAAGAAGGTACTTCTCTTCTCTGTCTTTCTCAGTCGTATTGATTTTTAAATGCGGCGTGCTTACTTTGTCGATGTCGATTCAAAACGTATGCAATTTGCTGCGCAATGCGCAAGTCTGGAGAGGTGGTTTTTCCTTATTTTGGGAAATAGGAAAACAAAAAATATTTATATGCCTGATCTATTTCGAAGAAACTGAACTTAGCCGCCAAACTCCCCTTTGTGTTCCGCAGATATTTTGGTAATTCCCAGTAATTTATCGAGGTTAAAATTTTCTGAACAAAGACCAATGACCAATCGATTCTTTTAATCTTTTTAGTCAGCGGCGGGTGCAGGTGTGGGGTGGTTGTGGTTTAGGGCCTTTTAGGTATGATTCTTTTTACCTGCCACCTACAATTCATTCGAAATTTAGATCTTTCCTGGAAAGCAATAATAATATCGGAATAAACGGTTAAATTGGTTAATTAGTGATATAAGTCGCTTTTTTTGTTAAAGAAGGGAAATAAATTATTGGAAATTATACTTGCCTACCTACCTATAGTGTAGAATGAATAAAAACATAGGTAAACACGAATGCAATAAGCTCATACCAAACATTATTTTATAACAGTATGGTGCAATAAATATAGATATAACTACTATATAAATAAAACAAACTTGCACTAACTAAACTAACTAGGTACCTACCTATAGGAGGCATTCACGATTTTAAACAATCTAAATTGTGTAGGTACTAGGTACGCAAATGTCGCAAAATCAAAGTGTACCTACTTTTTTCTTTGTGAGTGCTGTGTAATGAACTGTAAATAAATTTTCTCGACTGATGCGTAACATGCGCGTAATTTATTCTATTTCTGTTTACAAAATAAACTTATATACAAACCCAAGAGTCGTAGATAAAAACCTATCATAAGCAATTAAGCATTAAGACGCAAGGCGAAAATAGGTATAAATAAACACATTTTTGATTTTGAACTTAAATATTTTTTGTTTGATAGTATGCAACCAGATTTACCCCAAAATCTCATATTCACATGCTTGCACGAAAGAAAAACTAAGTTGCCTATAATTTTAAAATTGAATATTTATTTGTTACATAAATAAGCTAAACTTAAATGTAATACATTAATTCTGTAGTAGTAATAAGGACGAAGGTAATTGTATCAAAGTGACAAAGTGTCCACTGTCCGCCTTTAGATATTTCCTTGTCTAAGGTTCCATCCTTAGATTTTTCCTTGTCTAAGGTCCCATCCCTTCCTTCCTACCTCCCTTACTTCCTTGCTTCCATGTCTTCGTGATGCAACCAGCCGTTCGTATTCAGGGTTGCCAATCTGTGGGGAATTCCCCAAAACGTGGGGATTTTCAACAGGTGTGGGGATATTAATCACTGTGGGGATTTTGTGACACTTTAAATATTAGGCAGAAAAAGCAACATGCTATATATTTTCACGTGATTTTTTCATTCATAAAACTAAATACACCATTTTTAATTTATTTTTTGCTATTTTAATGAATAAACCCGAAACCATGTTGCCATTATTTTCGTTACTTATTCCTACAATATATACAAACCTAAAAAAATCATAAGGAATGTGGGGAATCGCGCAAGTTTTTGAGGGGAAAACGGATCAGAGCAGTTGGCAACTCTGTTCGTATTTCCCCTGAGATGGTCTAGGAGTCTGCATGGTTAGCTTTCACTTCGGCGGCGTTTTTTTTATATTTTTTTTAAGGTTATAGTAGTAGTACGACTCTCTATTGGCCTTTGCGTGAGTAATTCAGCCAGTAAAGACCCCTATCCAGGCTTAGCATGAGGTAGAGCGACCCTTCCACATTCGTTACACCTTGGTGGATAGAGATACTATTTTTAGACCCTCCAGTATGTCGAGTATATACTCCTGGGGGCTCCGACTTGTACATGCACGGCTTGTTTTAAAGTTCGAACACCACTGGCTCAAACATCACAACAAGACCGACAACGAAGGTAGAGAAGCTGAAGCATATGCCATCAGCTGCGGGCTTACTCAACTTGTAGACGAACCAACTCGCATCTCAGCGAGGGGCGAATTCGCCGCCCTCCTGGATCTTCTTCTAACCACCAATCCTGACCAGTACAAAATTACAGTTGGTCCGCCATTAGGTACTTCCGACCACAAACTTATTACAACGGTGTGTGAATTGCCACTCATACAGAAGGACACACCATTGCCTCGCAAAATCTGGCATTACAATTCTGCAAACTGGGACGATTTAAGGGAGTTCTACCTAGATTTTTCCTTGGCTCGACGTCTGCTTTGGCACTGACGACCCGTCAGTCTGCTGCGAAGAGATCACGCAAGTAATCTCCTCAGGAATGGAAGCATACATCCCAAATTCCATCAAGTTACCATCAAAAGGAAAGCCCTGGTTCGACAGAAGATGCTAAAGAGCTGTAGGTAGGAAACAGCAAGCCTACAAGTACTGACAGCAAAATCAGACCGCTGAAAATCGCAATTATTTTGTCGAAGCGAGAAACGAATGCAAACGTGTGATCGACGAAACTAAGGACAAACACAATCAAAGGATCAGGAATAAGCTTTGCAATATACAAGTGGTTCCAGGAATTTCTGGTCGGTACCAAAGGCAGTAAGTAACAACTTTACAAAAACGTCTCTCCCACCTTTGACGGACGAACGTGGCATCACGATTTATGTCTGGCGACTATCCCATAACTCTCAGCAGTCAGCTGTTTTCATGTACTTCGTGATGTAACAAATCGTTTGTATGCCTCTGTTGGTCTAGAGGTTTGCATGGTGAGCCTTCACTTCGGCAACGCGAGTTCAAACCCCATCGGTTTCTTTTTATTTTTTTTAAGGTTAGATTTCTAAACAGTTTTTTTCTTGATTTTGAGTATGTCTTGGGTTAGTTTGGGTTAGCAACTGGTTAGTTTCCTTTTCTTGAGTCCCCGTAGCGAGCTGAGCGAGCGAAGGGCCTGCGAAAAGTGAATTTAGGCATGCTGCTGAGAGTTATGGGATAGTCTCCAGACGTAAGTGGCATCACGGCGACTACAGCCAAGGAAAAAGCAAACATGCTCGCTAAAATGTTTTCATCGCACTCTACCTTAGACGTCCCCCAAGGCAAGACTCTCCCCACCATATCGAACATCAACACTACCATGGCAGAAGTCAAGTTTCATCACCATGATATTCGCAAAATCCTTAAAGCACTAGATACGCAAAAGGCATCAGGACCGGACGGAATACCTGCCATCGTGCTAAAGAACTGCGCCAATAAACTAACACCCGTTTTTTCCAGGCTGTTTTCTCTTTCTTACGGAAAAGGGATTTACCCATCCTCTTGGAAAGTTGCTCGAATGCAACCTGTTCCAAAAAAGGCAAGAAAACCACGCCCTCAAACTATCGCCCAATTGCCTTGCCTCCAATAATCTACAAAGTCATGGAACGTGTAGTCAACCAGCAACTACTCAAGTACCTCGAGAACAACAGAATAATCAGCGATAATCAATACGGCTTTCGCAAAGAGAGATCGACAGGAGATATATTGGCCTATGTCACTCATATATGGAGTAGAACAGTTGAAAACTAAGGAGAGTCTCGAGCGATTGCGTTAGAAATTTCAAAGGCATTCGACAGAGTTTGGCATGACGGACTGTTCAACAAACTGCCGTCATTCGGACTGCCAGCCTCTCCCTGCAGCTGGCCGGCCAGTTTCCTTAAGAACCGATCCCTACACGTTGCAGTCGATGGACACATCTCGGACACATTCACCATCAGCGCGGGCGTGCCTCAGGGCGCAATACTTTCGCCAACTTTGTTCCTCATCTATATTAATAACCTGCTGATCGAAACAAATAATCCTGTTTACAGTTTTTGCAGATGACAGTACCCTTGCCTCCCACTTTAGATCAGAAAAACCATCACTGTGAAACTCACTTCCAGGACATCTGTTCCCCACTAGTTAAAACCTACAACTATTCAAGAACCGTGTCAATCAACATCTTCGGACACACACCGCTCGTCGAGGGCCATAGGATCTCCCTTTAGTGTGTGTGCCACTGCCATAAAAAAAACCGGCTGGACATTCACAGGCGTTCACCAGGCGCCTCTCAAATTGAAGACGAAATAACCGATACCCGACACGCGTTCACTCTACCGAGGACATAGCGGAAGTCATTTTTATAGTCATATTTCTAAACAGTTTATTTTTTTTTATTTTTTTGGTGGATACGGACCTTAATATGTTCCGTATTTCAACCAGAATATAACTCTGGTATAAAGAACCATCTGTTATACTCTGTTTCAACATTATTTTTCAGGGATTTCTTTCTTCTTCTTTCTTGGTGTCCCGCAAGAATCGTAAACTCTAAAGAGCGGTTTACATTAGGCCAGTAAGCAAGCAAGGCAAGTAAGCAAGTAATCCCGCATAAACTACCTACCTCGTGTAAACGTCTATTTGTTTTGCAAATTGTGCAAGTCAAGTACGATGCAAGTTGCTTGGCAAGTAAAGCGGACATTCAAGTGAGTAGAAGGCGGCTCTATTTTGTCAACCAACTTGCTTTTCCTTTCTTAAAATTGTTTTACTTGCCAGCCGCTTGCTCGTATAGTTGACTTGTTGGAACGCGACCTTGCACGTTTTAGTTCCATGTTGTCACTTTCAACTAATATAAAATATTAAACTTGCCTAAATATTTACTTGCACAAATTGAAACATCACTTGTTCGAGCACTTGCCTTTTCATCATCAGCATTATAAGATCCTTTACACAAATAGTGCACTATATAAAAATCGGCCTTTCCTATTGGTCGATCCGCATGGCCTTCCGCTCGCTTCGCTCGCTACGGGGGCTTAAGAAAAGGAAACTAACCAGGTGCTAACCCAAACTAACCTAAGACATAACCAAAATCAAGAAAAAAACGGTTTAGAAATATAATCTTAAAATAAATTAAAAAAAAAGCAACGGTGTTCGAACTCAGGTCGTCCAGGTGAAACCCAGTTGTATAAACCTTTACAGTTTACACCACGAGAGCTCTTGACAGAAATCGATTGCATCACGCAGACATATCGTAATACGAGATGGATCGACCAATAGGAGAGGTCGATTTTTACATAGTGCACTATTTGAGTAAAGGATCTTAAAATGCTCATCATCACTTGTTCGAGCACTTGCCTTTTCATTTCTTCCTTAGTTGTCTTGCTTCTCCACTGGCTTAATGCAAATCCGCCTTAACAGGATTGCTCAATTTAAGACCCACGTTCGCCAAAATATCGATCGCACATCGCACGTGTGTTTGCTTGTGACGTCAGCAGTGTTGTTCCTAGGTGCACAATCATGCCAAAAGTAGGACAATTTATAATTAAAATGCACAGTGGTATCCCAGTGACTAAAGTGGCAAGATTTGATGTACCATGATCTAATGTGTACTAATGCGTGTAATGCTTTTAAACATATTTTTCATAATGATCAATCATTAGATATATTTAAAAAATACCATAGGTCGTGTGAATTTTTTGATATATGTATATGTGCTTCTCCTTTTCGCCTTTACATATTCAAACAAAGACAAAAAACACACTGACATCGAAGTCATCTGATCTGACATTAATATACGAGTCAGTGTTGCCAGAGGGCAAATGAACCATTTTTTTCTAATTTAATTAAGATAGTAAAAATAATTCTGTCATTACCACGTTCCTCCGCTGCAGTTGAAAGAAAGGGTTTTCAGATCTCACTTTATCTAAAACTAAGCTAAGAAATAGATTTTTAATTTCAATTTTCTCAGCTATTCTCTTATAGTAAGACATGATTAAGAAAAATTAAAGGTGGCTTTCTGACTTGGAGATAAACTACAATGTCTTTATTAAATTTGATTTCCCCACAAATTAATGCAAGCTTATGCATAATTAAAAAAAAATTGGGCGAGTCTGCTAGTACTCGAGACACTGATGTGTAAACATATCGTATATCAACATCATGGACATGAAAATCTAATGTCACCTTGGGCCGCGTGACGCCTGAATATAGGCAAGCCCTTATTTGGAATTGGTTGCGTATATTCTGGCGTTAAAAAGAACACGTTTTACACTAACGGTTACTGACAGCCTGCAAAACACATTCCCGCCACAGATACCGCCTGACATGCGTTGTTTAATGTTTGCATTTGTAACGTTTGCATGAAATGTCTGATAGTAAGTACACTTCACGCATAGCACTTCGCTCGGTACAGGGACGCAACGAACAAAAACTAACCCAAAGCATGCCCGAAATCAAGATTTTTTTTTTTATAAATATAACCTCAAGAAAATAAAAATAGGATTAAAATTAACCGTAAAAATCAACGCGAGCGATGCCGCAGGTAAAAGCTAAAAGTATCCTATGTCTTTTACTATACTCTTGAAAATATCTGTACAAAATTTCATGATGATCGGGTGAATAGTTTATGCGTGAAAGCGTAAACAACAAACAACACATTCGCATTTATAATATTAGTTAGGATTCCTTAATAAAACTTACTGGCAGCTTCAATCGAAGTGGATTAATTGGCTGCACAAATTCGACACGAAAGTCTAATGCCACCAGGAATAACATTAACCTATGGACACAGCTTATTCACTACCAGCTAGTCATCTTGGGGCGGCATCCTTTGATTTGTGAAAGTCAATAACCAAATTTTGCAAATTTTAGAAGAGGGCTATGACTCAATATTGCTTTAAACGTTTGGGCATCTGCATAATACTTTTGACAGTTCGTATAATTTAAAATATGTGTTTTATCGTCTAAAACCCGTTTAAAGACGATTTTAAATGGCAACATTGTATAAAAATCGGAAATTTCCGGATATTTTTAAAGACGATAGCCGTGGCTTCGGACGAATTTGTCGTGGATTTTCAAACGAAAATCCATTTTAAATTCAACCGTCTATTAAAAATAAGATGTGCTATGGATCCAAATAAACTACGAATATAACATAATGAAAATCTAATTCCGCCCTAGCGGCTAGCTTTTTAGGAGCACCATTCGAGTCATTGCAATCGCGGCCGTCGTGGATCAGTTTGCTCCTCAATGCGCACGTGTTATTTCACATCGGTATACACATTTCTTTCCCACATTTCCCTCCCATTTGCCGAGATTTAACCTCATACCGCCTCGTAAGATGTTTACACATCAAAAATGTTTTTGATTATAGTTACCTACCTTTTTTTTAATATTAATTTAGTTGTGTAAAACCTGACTTGAAAGAAATGCTTGTAGTTTGTTTCTCTATTTTCATGTTAGATTTTTTCTATTTTTTTTTTGTGAGAATCAACTTTTATTTGGTTAGTTTTTTTATGAATTTACGCTTTATTTCAGCTGCCCACTGTTTAGTTGTGTTATTTAATTAAGTGCTTTAAATACTGTAAAAGTCATAATTATTTTTACTTACAAAATAACCGGCAATACGTTTGACAACAATGGTGCCACTCGGTTAATTAACATCTTGTATTAATTTTTAAGTTAACCGTCAGCCATACAATGACGCAATTGAAATATTACAGTTTTGGCACAATCGTGCGGTAAAATGGCACAAATTTAACTTAAAAGTGGCACAATAAAAATCCTCTAGGGACAACCCTGGATGTCAGTAGTCGAAAAATTTTGCCACCTTCCGCCGTACGTCACGTGTTGCCACTGTTGCCAGATTAAATTTTTAAAGAGTCGCCATCGAAGCATGCGAAAGTAGCCAAAATAAAATAAGTCGGCAGGCTCCAGATATCTTTTAAACTGTAAGAAAAAAAGTAAAACTGAACGATTTTTGTAACTTATTACATTAGTCATAAAGTTGTAGCACTTCTTCAGCAAACCCCAAACTAACCCAATCTCTGACAAGTTTTCGGCAGGACGTCGCGGCAGACGTATTCTGTTTAAAGTGTTTTAAAAGCTTTGTTCCAATCCAATAGGTCGAAAAACACTACGAATAAATCGCCATGAAAACGTGTAGTGAAGAAAAAAACATATTGTTCTAATGGGCGGTTTTGGGATGATGTAATGAAAGGTAAAATCTTGTGCTTATGATTATCACAAATACGACGCCGGCGGCGTCGCGTCGTCAGAGTTAAAAATTATCCAATTTGTGTTAAATCGGCTTATCTGGCAACGCTGTCCCCTTCCACATTTCATTCCTTCCACTTCCATTTCATTTTTTTAAGTTTTATTTTTCGTTTCGATTCTCAGAAGCAGAAGTTGTCTGTCAAGTTGGATTGTTGGCTTGTCTTGTGGTTAATCTCGCATTTTCCGGCTTTCCGTTGTTTTAGAAATATTTATCGATATACTTGGTAAGTTTTATGTATTGTTTTATGAAATGACAGTTATTGAGTAATTATTAATTTTTTATAGTATTTCACTTTTTGTTATTATTAAATTGCGTGTTGAAATTGATGATATGATCTGGCGGCCACGTTTAATCTTGTTTGAGCTGTCTTAACTTTTACCTTTTTAAAACTGTATTTTTCCTTTGTGGTTCTTACGTAAATAATGTACGTTTCAGTATTAATACTATTAATTAATTTGCTTAATCGTTTTCTGCTAAGCTAAAGACGTGTGTCTTGTGAAAACTCGTGTGCTGTAAACTGTAACAAGTAAACCGGTTTTTGGTTTGAGTTTGTTACTCCGAGTCTGGTGCTTTAGGTATAGGTGAGAAATCTACACCATGGCAGAGGCAAGTTTACAAGTTTCTCTCTGACTATGGATAATATCTCAATCCAAGAGTTTAATGTATTTCTATTTCACAATGTTGCACATGCATTTAATAACACCGCCATGTCATGTAAATTCAGTTTTTAGTTTCAGAATTTTACAGTTATTCATACTGGTAATGCTAGTCAGTAAGTGATTTTTTCCTCCTTTCTTAAGGCCCAATATAATTAATCTTTTGGTAACTTTACCGAGAATAGAAATAAACTTATGGACAAATAAAGAACCGTAGAATAGAAAATTGCATTATTTCAGTAGAATTATCTACTTAAAGAAAATATGAAACTAAATTCTATGAAAAATAAATGTAGAAAACTTTCAAACCTAGAAAATGTGAGAATGTGTTGAAAAGTGATACTAAACTAATAAATTCAAACCAATAAGTAGGAAACATATGAACAGTCGAACAAACATTAGGTGTGCAAGCCTGTATAATTTTAGTTGTTGTACCTATTTTTATTTGCAGGGGCCTCATTTTAGAAAAAATAAGGTACAGGCACAGGCCAAATAGTTAAAAGGTTGTAACCATTATAAGACAAGTTGATTGTTATGAAACTATAGGGGTCTAAATATATATGAGAGAATCCTGTACTGTGCTTGATCTTGATAACATTTTAATTCACTGTAACTGTTTTGTTTGTAAAGATATCATGGTAAACAAAAAAACGAAATGTAGGGTTGGTAACCAAGTTTTTTTCTAAAGCTAGTTTTACACTTATCCAAGTTCATGTCAAATAACTTTGACAAGGCGGCCTTGAATGAATTTCGTAAATGTAATAGGGGACTTTGATGTCAAATAACTTCAAGGTCGCCTTGTCAAAGTTCTTTGATGCAATTAGAACACGTCCAATTTTTCATCAAATATTTGATCAAATTCGTGGGTACCAACATACATACATTAAAACCAGCCGCAATAATTATACCTAGAGCTGCAGCTTTATTTCTGTTTAAAGCTGTATGTTTGTTCATTATTATATGACAACACAATAATTAAATTTATCAAGTCAAAACATCCAATTTAGCATAACCTAAAAATGTGGTAAGTTGCCAGTTGGTAACAGTCTATAAACATCATTGACGTCAAAGAAATTCACAAATGTAAAACGGTGCCGTCAAATTTTGTCTTCATCATATAAATTGTACAATAACTTTGATCAAAGTTCTTTGACATGAACTTGGATAAGTGTAAAACTAGCTTAAGTTACATATGAAACAAAACACTAACAATTTTCTGACATAAACCTACTTTATATTTTTTTTAAATGGAACACCCTGTTTATTATTATATTTTTGGAGTCTCTAGGGAAATCTAAACACATTTTATGTATAATATCCTATACCAATCTTTGGCTGTTTATGAAATATTGACAGTTGAAAGTCAGGCATTTTGACACTTTGACAGGCTCTTTTAATTCTAAACCACACGAGATCAAAGGAACTGTTTACACATTGCTATCTTAGGTTTTCATAAGCTATTGAATGACAGTAACTTCGAATTTAACCCACGGATAAAATTAACCAGAACTTTTAAACCTCCAGTTGCACTTGTTAATGTATGACCTACTCTTTGTTAATAGTGATTATTTTGTTCCAAATGTACTTTTTGTAAAACTAAAATTGTGATTTAATGTCTTTTATATGATTATACTACTTTTAGATTTGTATACTACCTATTCCATTGACTTATGTAAGTTTACCTTGTGAACATTAACATGAATAAACTAAACTATAAATAAATAAATAAATTCAAAGTTACTGTCATTCGATAGCCTATGAAAACCTAAGATAGGAATGTGCAAACCGTTTTCTTTGATCTTGTGTGGTTTAGATTTTAGAGCCTATCAAAATGCCCCACTTTCAACTGTCAATATTTCGTAAACAGCCAAAGATGGGTATAGTATATTTTACATGAAATGTGTTTAGATTTCTCTAGAGGGTCAAATAATGAAGTAATATACAGGGTGCTCCATTTAAAAACATATAAAGTAGGCTTATATGTCAGAAAGTTGTTAGTGTTTTGTTTTATATGTAACTAAAGCCAGTTTTACACTTATCCAAGTTCATGTCAAAGAACTTGGATCAAAGTTATTGTACAATTTATATGATGAAGACAAAATTTGACGGCACCGTCTTACACTTGTGAATTTCATTGATGCCAATGAAAATTCTAAACTGTTACCAACTGGCAAACATTTTTAGGTTATGCTAAATTGGATATTTTTACTTGATAAATTTGATTATTGTGTTGTCATGTAAGAATGAAGCAATGTACAGCTTTAAACAGAAATAAAGCTGCAGCTCTAGCTATAATTATTGGGGCTGGTTTTAATATGTGTATGTTGGTACCCCCGAATTTGATCAAATATTTGATGAAAAATTGGACGTGTTCTAATTGCATCAAAGAACTTTGACAAGGCGACCTTGAAGTTATTTGATATCAAAGTCCCGTGTTACATATGCGAAATTCATTCAAGGCCGCCTTGTCAAAGTTATTTGACATGAACTTGGATAAATGTAAAACTAGCTTTAGAAAAAAACTTGGATACCAACCCTATATTGTGTTTTTTTGTTTACCTTGATATCTTTAAAAACAAAAGTTATCAAGATAAATTGAACACAAGGTACATTTTAGATTATGAAATTATTGTTATTAATAATAGAAACGTATTCGAAGAACCATCTTGTATAAATAAATATGGTAGACAGCTAACTATCATGCTATAGGAATTAGGAATTGGTTATGAAGGTATCGTAATAAATGTAAATCAAATAAAAAATCGCTTTATTACCACAAGAATAATATCCAATGACAAAGCTTCCATAATATCTAATATTCAATGTATAAAATCTAAAATCCAAACAAACATAGTCAAGGGTAAACCATAACTATATATAAAGAACCAGTGCCCCTAAAATGAGAAGAACCGTATCCATTATTAACAAATATGGCAGTGTTAAAATGTTTTGTTCAATGAACAGTGATTTACATTGAGCTCTGGAATTGGCCTTACAGATATAGCGAACGGCCCTCTTCTGTGCCCTTATTCTTGAACTTCGGGGAGTAGAAATTTTGGGGGAGTGTGACGTAATGTGGGCGTGTCTCTCTTAAATTTAAAAATGGCTTATTCTTGAAAATTTTCCATCGTAAGGCGATAGAATTGGATTCTCCCTAGTTATTCTTGGTTTGTATTGATTTAAAAGTAGGGAGAAAGGCGAAAAGGAGTAGAAATAATAGACGTTACATAACCTAAAAAATTGTGTTTTTCTATGGTTTACATTTTTGTTTTTGTTGGAATTTCTGAGAGGTGCATGAAGAAAAGCAAACATCTTTCATAATTTTTGTTGCAATTTCAAGTTGCATAAAGACGAGCACGAGCATCTTTCATTTTTAGCGTTTGGGTTGTGATTTGCAATGGATTTTAATCAGCTGCGTTACTGGCATAAGGAAGAGCATTTAATTTTGTGAGAAGTACTTCCCACAAAGCTTTAGAATGAGCTCTTGTAACTTGTATATTGTGGAGTAAATTTCCCTGTATACATTTGGGGCCTTTCTTGTAAGAAATTCACAATTAATATTAACTCTTTTTGTTCAGTAGTAATCTTCTTTTGCTCGGCAGAACCGACTGTAATTTCATATGTAATATTGGGTTTTTAAGATTAAAATAATGAAACTATATACGCGCCGAAATGAATGGCGAAAGCCAAAAATATGAACTTAAACATTTTACTTTGGTAACTTTACACCTTTAAAATCACATTTTTTCAGTTTTTCACCCTAAATATTAAATTAAAACACTAGGGTTAGGTATGTCGGTATGTGCTTTCTTCTTGACAGTCGAAATTTTCTGCCTTTTGATTGGTCAAAATTATCATCTGAAAATTGGCAACAGTGTTCCTTTCTCCAACATACTCCCCGATTTCAAGAATAATGCGTAGAGAAAACTCGGGAGAAGAAGTGAGTGAGTAGTCTCTAGGGAGTCCTTCTTTTCTACTGTTTCAAGAATAGCCGCACTGGAGTACAAATACAGAATTTATTTATTTATTAGCAGAAATTACATATTATCCTTAGTACTATATTTTATAACTACTGTAAGAAAAAATACAAATATGTAATGATAACTCAACAACTCATAGTCTTAATGTTTTCACCTACTGTCTACTGCTAATATTAAGTACACTATAGTATTAAGAATACTGTGTGTGCACTTGATACCTAAATAATTAACTATGTTTTTGAAAAAGAGGTTCAAGTTATCAAAACAAATATTCCTTAATCATCACAAAAACAATTTAAGAAAAAAAAATAATACTCATACAAAAATACTAAAAATAAAAGAGATTCAAAGCCAGTTTCCCATCTCAAAAGAATAGTAAACTCCCAACATACCCAACTCCCATGTATTTAGTTCCTCTCTAAAATCCATTTAACAATATCCTTCTTACATCTCCGATAAGGTTTAGATCTTAACTCTGCTTGCAAACTGTTATAAATCTTTGGCCCAACACAGTAGATATGATTCTGGCAAATGGAATGTCTTGGATTTTGTAATAATACATTATTTTGCGCTGCGTTTCTAGTATTAACCCCAAGATTTATATTATTATTAGAATTAAATATAGTCAGGCTACAGAATCTCCAAAACTGTATGCCATACCTCAAATGGGATTCAAGATTCAATAAGGCAAGAGTAGACAATTCTTGCCATGATACTACCCAGCTCATTCGAAACAATTCGCAAATCATAACAGCCAGAAGCTACCTTCGAACTCAAACCATATATATGTTCACTGAATTTCAGTTTATTGTCTATCCAGAGACCCAAAAACCTTATACAGTCTTTACTTGCAACAGGACAATGAATGCCACCCGTCATATCAAACTTAAAGGTGAATATGTTGGTTTTAGTAAAATTAAAACTAAGACAGTTGGCACTGCACCAGTTCCGTACCTCCCCCAAATCAAGAGACACAGTCTGGATCAGAACATCAGCATCTCTGCCCAACCACAGAATTGAGGTGTCATCGGCAAACAAAGTAACCTGCCCTATATTTTAAGTGCAGCTAGGTAATTGATATATAAGAGAAAGAGCAAGGGGCGCAGAACAGAGCCCTGGGGGAATCCATGCTTAATTGCAAGAATATCAGATATGCCATTTTGATTTTTTACTAGGTGCTTCCTACCAGAGAGGTAAGATGTAAACCACTCCAGCACCACACCCCTAAATCCATAGCAGGACAGCTTTCGCAGGAGTATCGCGTGATTGACACAATCGAACGCCTTAGAGAAGTCGCAAAACACCGATGCGGCAAGCTCCCCCTTATTTAGTCCAAGATTAAGATGAGCCAAAAGATGAAACATTGCATCCACAGTACCTTTGCGACATTGAAAACCGAACTGGCTTCCAACCAAGATATTAGGTTAATAAACTGAAGCATTATATCCTTAACAAGTTTCTCAATAATCTTGGATAGGATTGGAAGCAGAGAGATCGGACGAAAGTTGGCTGGGCTGTCCGACTCACCGCCCTTAAACAAAGGTTTGACAATGGCAGTCTGTGGTGTGAAGGAGTAGAGAGGCCGAGGACATGTATCGTGATGTCCAGGGAGCTGCAGGGAACTCTGTTACCACAACTAAGCTCCAGGGACATTACGGTGATCCTGCTGGAATACATGGTGAGTGGCACAAAACATAAGTTATTAATTAGTAGTTTATATCTTCCGTATGATAACGCGCAACTTCCCCCAACGGAAGAATTAATAAGGTTAATAGAATACAGTAAAGACAAAGGTTTTCCACTAATCGTGGGGTGTGATGCAAACGCGCATAATATCGTTTGGGGGAGCACTAACACTAACGCGAGAGGTACGGCTCTATTAGAGTATTTCGTATCGGAAAACCTTGAAGTAGCTAACGTAAATGCGGAACCAACTTTTGTGAATCGGCTTCGTCAGGAGGTTATCGATATTACAGTGGTAACTCGAGCATTTGCGGAAAAGGTAGCCAATTGGAGGGTAAGTAGGGACATAACTATGTCCGATCATAGAATGATCCGATTCGAAATTAAATCGGATAAGATGGAGAAGCCACTGAAAAGAATTCCGAGGGCAACAGACTGGAACAAATTTAGGGAAAGTCTGGTAATGTCCATGGGAACTTTAGGGCAGGCTATTTCATCAAAACAAGAACTAGAAATTGAGGTGGTAAAGCTAAACAGTGTAATCGTCGACTCCTATGAACAAGCGTGCCCACTTAAGAAAGCGAGCGCCAAGAGGCTGCCTTGGTGGAGTGATACTCTGGACCGTCTTAAAAAAGACGTGAGAAGATCACACCGCCACGCTTTCAGGGAAGGGCGGCAGGAGCTCTGGGACGTGTATCTGGAAGCCAGAAGGAAATTTAAAATCGAGGTCCGACGCAGCAAAAGAGACAGCTGGAGGAAATTCTGTGGAGAGATGGAGTCTCTCTCGGACTCAGCGCGTCTGCTTAAGCTGCTGGGCTCGGAAAGACAAAAAGAGATTGGCTCTCTGAAAACAGGCGAACAATGGACGGCGAACAGAGAGGAAGCGATAGAGCTTCTTCTAAAAACCCACTTCCCCGGAGAGGTACAGACTACCAACTGGGACGAGGAACCAGAGCCAGAGATGGACTGGAACCTTGCCCGCAGTGTGGTGACTGAGGAATCCATAACTTGGGCAGTGGGGGAGTTCAGTCCATATAAGGCAGGAGGGCCGGATGGAATTATACCCATGATGCTGCAGGCGGGCCTTGACACGTTACTCCCTTACTTAAAGAGAGTATTCGAGGCCAGCGTAGCACTAGGGTACGTTCCACAAGCTTGGAGAGCAGCGGATGTCGTCTTCATCCCCAAGGCAGGGAAGAGAGACTATTCCCATCCCAAGTCCTTTAGGCCTATAAGTCTAACTTCATTTTTAATGAAGACAATGGAAAAAATGATTGACAGGTTCATCATGGAAGAGATCTTAACTGATTCTCCGCTACATGATAATCAGCACGCCTACAGAAGGGGGAAGTCGACTGAAACGGCTCTCCATTCTGTAGTTAGAAGGGCTGAAAAGGCAATAGAAAACAAAGAAATGGCGCTAGCGCTCTTCTTTGACGTAGAAGGAGCTTTTGATAAGGCTAAAACGAAAACTATCTGTCAAGCCCTCCAGGCCAGGAGAACACCAGTTCATTTGGTCAAGTGGGTAAAAACGGCACTGGAAGACCGAAAGATCAGCGCCACGCTGGGAGAAGTTCGCGTCGAGGCCGGGGTAAGAGGGGGTTGCCCACAAGGCAGCTGCCTCTCGCCACATTTGTGGTGCCTGGTGATGGACAGCCTCCTGAGAAGGTTAAATCTTGAGGGATTCTACGCACAGGCATATGCTGACGACGGGCTAGTAATGATCACGGGCAAGTTCGTGAGAACGGTCTGCGAGCGTATGCAGGTGGCGTGTCGGATAGTTCAAGGTTGGTGTGAGGAGAATGGTCTCTCAGTAAACCCAGGGAAGACCGAACTCATTCTCTTCACAAGGAAACGAAATCTAACAGGTTTTATACATCCCATACTCTACCAGACGAGACTGAGCCTAAGTCAACAAGTCAAATATTTGGGAGTGATTTTAGACAGTAAATTGACGTGGAAGGCACACGTTGAACAGGTGGTGAATAAGACAACCGCGATTATGTGGCAACTAAGGAGAACGGTAGGTAGGAAGTGGGGTTTAAAACCTTACATCCTCCAGTGGCTGTACACTGCTGTGATAAGACCGAGGATTTCCTACGGATCCGTGGTCTGGTGGCCAGCGGTGACCAGAGCCACTAATGCCCAGAAACTGGCCAGACTGCAAAGGCTGGCTTGTTTGGGTATTACCGGAGCATTGAGAACAACTCCCGGAGCAGCACTGAACATCATCCTGGGGCTGCCGGACCTCCCGATCTGGATTGAGAGAGAGGCAATGGCGGCTCACAAAAGGATGATCGACAGTGGCCTATGGCGAACGGACTACACAGGGAAAGGCCATACGACTATTGCCGCCAAAATGAGTAGGGATCTACCCATCATTGCGACCAAAGGCAATATTCCAGATGGCAGATTAAGACTGAGAAGGAATTTCCAAGTGGAATTTCCATCAAGGGAAGAGTGGCTGTCAGGCCAGGTACGTACGCCGAGCGGCGCACACGCATGGTACACTGACGGCTCATGGATGGCTAATACACAGTCATCCGGAGCCGGTGTATACCTAGACAACACTAAATCAGGAGAAAGCACTTCGCTGGGGAGATATGCCACTGTTTTCCAGGCGGAGGTGTTTGCTATTTTGGAAGTAGCAACCAAGGCGGAAGTAACAGAAGGTGTAGAGAGTATATATATTTACTCGGACAGTCAAGCCGCTCTCAGGGCGATCCAAAAACCCAGGGCAAGCTGTAAGCTAGTTCAGGAATGTAGAGACGCCCTAGACAGATTGGCTGTGCACAAGGAAGTAAGACTCAGATGGGTTCCAGGGCACAGTGGCATCGAGGGCAACGAACGGGCCGATGAATTGGCAAGACAAGGCTCAACGAGCCACCTCGTCGGTCCAGAACCTGGTTTGGGCTTAAGTAAAAGGCAAATCTCTCAGGAACTAAATAACTGGGCCTGGAGCAAGACAAAACACAATTGGAGAGGAAAAGAAGGATGCAGACAAGCCAAGGAAATGATTCCAAATCCTGACGGATCCAAAGCAAGGCGACTGCTAAAAAAGAGCCGAGAGGACATCAGGAACTTGGTAGGTATTCTGACTGGGCATGGAAGCCTAAACAGACATCTGCACCTTATCGGCGTGAGGGACAGCCCACTCTGCCTGAACTGCGGGACAGGGGAGGAGTCCTCATACCACTATATAGGAATTTGTGATAGGTGGAGTCGCCTAAGGAGGAAGATACTGGGAGCACCAACACTTGCTCGGGAAGATCTAAAGGATCTGGACTGGGAGGACGTCCTCACCTTTATCAAGGTGACGGGCCGTTTCAGTGCGGGCCGGGTGTTGGAAGTAGCCAGGTAGGGGAGGGCGGATCGGGGATGGTGAAAAGGGACTTATAGGCCTACTTACCGGGCTTCGGCCCCCCCACCCTTACTACTACTACTACTACTACATGGCAGTCTGCAGGCAGCAAGGAAAAATACCACTGTTGAAAGACGAATTTATTGCGCTCGATAAAATATTCAGACCGTGATCCGGAATGCTTTCGAACACTCTCAGATTGATTCCGTCGATACCTGAAGAGGTTTTATTTTTGATACCTTTTATTACTTATTTTATTTCGGCAGTATCTGTGTGGTATAAATAAAAGGAGTCTGGTACAGAATTCTTAAGATATGCAAGTGGATTCTTAATTTCGAAGGTCACAATAATTTGTTCTTTCATAGCCAACATGGTTTTCGTAATAAAAGGTCTACTGCTCATGCGATCGACAACTTTAACGAGGAGCAGTCTTAACGGTTTGGAAAGGTGCCTCGACATAATGTGCTTCCTTCTTTCAAAGTCAAAGTCAAAATATGCTTTATTATCCAAGATAAATCTCATTGACAAAGCTTTGGTTACAATTAAAACTACAACTAAAAGTAAAATAAAGTAACACAAAAGTAAAACAATCTTCAAGATAAATATGGAAAACATTTCACAAATGAATACACAAAGCCTACCTTGGAGGAACAATAGCAATAGCAAATTGTTATGTATTTTTAAAATAAAACAGACAAACTAGTAAAACAAAGTCTAAAACTTAACATGAGCAAAAGCTCATTTAGTTGTTGACTAAAAAGAAGTCAGGAGTCTTACGCCATAGGTAACAAAAGTCGATACAATAAAAACAACTAGTAACAATAAAAGAACAAATAACAAGTCACCAAACAACTATAAAATAAAGAAGCATTAAATGTTATCACAAAATTACTTGATGCATGTTTAAAATGTTATCTTAAAGATTATCACAGTAATACTCAGTCAGAGTGTAGTAAGCTTTACCAACTAACAACGTCTTTACCTTTTTACGGAACAATTTCAGTGATTGTTCTTGTTTCAGAGCTACTGGCAAATGATTGAAAATCTTTTTGCTTTCATAAATTATTGATTTCTTAGTTAACGTTGATGTAGGTATAGGTAAAGGTATATCCATACTACGTCGTGTAGCATAACAAGGATCAGGATCTATAAACTTCTTCCTATTTTTAAATATTAAAATAACCGTCTCCAATGTGAAAATCGATACCAAAGTCAAAATTCTCTCCGAGATGAAAAATGGTCGACAAGATTCTCGATGCCCTATGTGATAAAGAGAGCGGAGAGCCCTTTTTTGCAATAAATTCAAATTCAAATTCAAAAATAGCTTTATTTGTTATAAACTCAAAAGTTGTTAACAAAAGCTGAAAGGAAAACATAAGTATTAGTAACTTTAATAAACTATCCTTATAAATATATTATTTGTAAATAGAAATGTTCGGTAAACATGGTAACAGTACAATTGTGTGTCAAGGATACAAAAATCACAGTAGTAAAATTAAGATGTGGGAGAAAATCAAATATATAAAACAATGGCAATATCACTAAAAGTCGCGCTCATAGAATTCAGTTAAAGAATAGTAAGCTTTACTCTGCAACAACCCCTTCAGCTGTCTTCTAAATCTGATACCACACTCAATAGTTCGCAGATTTATAGGTAGGTGATTAAAAATCTTTCTTCCTCCATATACAAAAGATGCTCTTACCTTCTCGGTTTTAGGAATAGGAAGAGGCAGAGAGGAGCTATTGCGAAGGTTGTACTCGGATTGAGAGCCAAGCTCTTGTTTATATTTCTTGTGGACAATACAAGCTGTTTCCAGTACAAATAAGGAAGGCAAAGTCAAAATAGAGTATTTCAAAAATAAGTCACGGCAAGGAGTGCGAAATGGAACTCGACACATAAAACGAATTGCCTTCTTCTGCAAAATGAACATAGAATTAAACAAATACTGAGCACAGGATCCCCAGAAGACAATACCATACCTAAGATGAGACTCGATGAGGGCATGGTAAGCATTCTTAGCTACAACTGGATCAAGTGAACTGGCAATTACTCTAATTGCAAAACAGTTGGATGAGATTTTTTTTAACAAACAAGAAATGTGGTCATCAAATTTCAAGCCATTATCAATTATCAAGCCCAAAAATTTGGTAAACTTAGAAGGACCGATCAAATCATCATCAAAATCAAGAGCCTGAAGATCACACCTGAAAGTAAGAATTTTGGTCTTAGAGACATTAAATACTAGCTTGTTGCTGTCACACCACTGCTTCATACAAGTCAAATCACTGTCAATAGTAGTTTTCATTCTACCAGGGTCAGTATCATGCCAAAGAATGGTTGTATCGTCGGCAAAGAGTGTAAATTCACCGGAAATAGGGATGAGAGGAAGATCATTAACGTAGAGCAAAAACAAAATGGGACCCAGTACTGAGCCCTGTGGTACACCGACGTCCATGGGTAGCCTACTAGATGTACTGTTTCCAAAAACCACACTCTGTGTTCTACCAGATAGGTAAGACCGAAACCAATCAAGGGCAACTCCCCTGAAACCATAAGCCTCCAGTTTCTGCAGCAGAATTCTGTGACTCACACAATCAAAGGCTTTGGATAAGTCACAAAAAACTGCCGCCGCACACTCTCCCGAGTTCAATTGCAAGTAGAGGGACTCCAGAAGGTTAAGAATTGCATCGCCAGTGCCAATCCCCTGCTGAAAGCCAAACTGGTGTATGTTAAGAAGATTATGCCTCTTAAGAAAGTCCATCACACGAGTTTTTACCAGTCTTTCTATCAGTTTGCCAAGGGTTGGAAGCAAGGCTATTGGCCTAAAATTAGAGGGGCTACCGGGGTCACCTCCTTTGTGCATTGGGATTATTAAGGCATCCTTCAAGGAACAAGGAAAAGTGCCAGAGGAAAAGGAAACATTGATCACATCACAAAGTGCAAGAAGCGTGGTTTGTGGCAAAGCTGCGATTACTCTCGCAGATACCTCATCCCACCCACTGGAATGTTTGTTCTTTATGCCACGCAGAGCTACCCCAATTTCACTAGGATCCGTAGGTCTGAGGAAGAATGTTTCAGCAACCTGAAGGTTAGTCAGATAGGAACACGGATCGACAGCTGGCTGAGGCAACTTCTGAGGGAGACAAAAAGAAATACCCTGGTAATAAGCATTAAGGGACTCAGCTGACAATGTTTCAGAGACAGGAACAGCTCCAACACCGCCTCTCATGGCATTTACAATTTTCCAAGTTTCCCTAGATTTATTAGATGATTGTTCAATTCTTTTGGTATAGTACAGGCTCTTTGCCAGCCTTATAGTTTCACGATATACTTTACGATACTTATTAAAGTAAGATAAAAAATGTGTATTATTATAAGCGAACTTTCTGATATAATGCAAGGATCTGAGATTTTTTCCTGAAATTAGAAGGCCTTTGGTGTACCAAGGTTTTCTCCCTCTCTTTCTGATTTTGACGATGGGAAAAGCCAGTCCAAAAATCTGCACCAACATGGAGTGAAACTCATGAAGTGGTTCCTCAACATTATCTAACATTAAAATAGAATAGAAAATAGAAATATAATATTAAAAAGTCCCTGACTATACATTCCCCAAAAAGCAATGCCATATCGAAGGCGCGATTCAACAAGGGCGTAGTATACTCTTTTAGCTGTAACCAAGCCAAGTTCTCTCGAAACAGTTCTAATTGCATAACATCCCAAATCTAACCAAATCTTTCGACTGTGTATCGCACAACGTTCTGTTACAAAAGTTGTCTTTTTATAATCTCTACCCTGAACCCATCCTGTTATTGAAATCATATCCTTTTTTTTTTATTGTTGTTTTTTCTTTTATGGCGGTGGCACACACACTAAAGGGAGATCCTATGGCGCGGTGTGTGTGCGAAGATGACAGACAATTAACACACCAAGTACTCCAGGGATCAGTAATGGGTCCGACATTATTTTTAATCTACATTAATGATCTTGCTAACACAAGATAACCTGATTCTTTTCCCTGATGGACCACCCATCTTATAAATTACCATCCTCCTTCCGAGCCCATACAGAATATTGTTCATGAAAAACACTCCAACATAGTTTTTGTCTAATAAGCTGAGTCTTAAATGATACAAAGACCCAGAACATGAATTTCTCGCTGAGAAATTTTGACCCGGTTGTGCGTTTCCATGCTGCAGTGAAGTTTCTCAGTGTCTTTTTGGATTCTGGATTGACTTGTGCGGAGCATGTAGCCGGGCTCTGTGCTAAATTG
>MU182900.1:178860-205220 GCA_016904865.1 Pissodes strobi | reverse complement strand
ACTATAGAAAAATATTTTCTAATGAAATTATTATTTGATTTAAAAATTACATAGATACCTAACATTCAAAATCGTCTATCGCTACTTAATTACTCCTTCCTTGTCATTTGGATGACAACAGGCTGCTGTAGGTATGTACATATTTTGTGCTGTTATAGTGAATGTTTATAATAATATAAGGTTTATTGTTATAGTTTGTGTACCCCTAACAAAAACAAAGTTATTATTTTTCTGAAAATAGTTTATGTAATTAATAAAATTTTGACATTACTTAAGCTTACCTAATGAGTACCTGACACAGACCTAGAAAAACTTTCTCCGTCTGTGCTGCCTGATGACAAAATCTAACATCCCGACAAGTCACTCATGGCTCAGGGAGCTAGACCTAAGCAAATGAACAAATTGCCTGTGATAGACATAAAGTAATTTAATTAAATTGAAGACTATCACACAAAAAAAAGGATACTCCATTTATGTATACACATTTTCTCAACTTTTTTTACTAAATTTAAGTCAACAGATACTTCCTTTTGAAAAATATATTTCGTATGAATAAATGCATTTTCTTAAAAGCAAAATATGAATTTTTCAAATTATTTTCTTGATTTAAAAACATATTTTTGTTTAGAATTTCGAGCAATCTTAATCAAAGATGAAGATAGATTTACCTTCAAAATAAGCTACATATTTTATTCAAGATTCCTAAATATTTCAATGAACTTTATTAAGTTTTGACCAAGAAAAATAAAAAACTAATTTAAGAATATTATTTTCTCCATTTAAAATAAATCCTCGGTCCACATTACTTAGTATAAGATGGCAGTATTCTTCAAATAAAAATAATCGGGGAATTAGAACGTATGTTTCTTAAAATGAGAATATCTCATGAATATTTTGAAACTACTAGGTTTCTGTCTAAACATATATCGTAGCACAAATCAAATAAAAAATTAAATATGTTCACTAAAATTAAATATCAATATCTTTTTATTTATCTTAACTCAAGAATCCGGGAATCTGATTGTACCCCTCCCCACATATTTTCTAGATGGCCGGCAATATATTAATTAACCTAGTTTAGTTAGTTGATCGATAAGGTTGCTAGGGGTGCTGTGAGTGCAAGTGCGTGTGCTGTCCAGGACCATCGACCGATAAAGATCGTCTGTCATGACGGATTGATTGATTTTTACGTCAGACAAATCTAATGGTCCTAATACTTACAATTTCGTCATTTTGGTATTCGGGAAAAAACGAATTACATAAAACTAGAAAACAAATATATAAATCCGACGCCATGAAGAACAAAAATGGCCGCCAAAAGCCACAAAATTGTGATGTCGTATTCACGTAGCTAAAAGAAGTCGAAGAATTAATGATAGAGAATACAAACTTCACACAGCCCTAGTGTGTTTTTTGATCTCATATTGCTCGAACTGTATGTATAGATCTTTGCCCGAACGAAGAGTTCAAAGCCGTTTTTAACTTGCCAAGAAATAGAAAAATACTTACCTCGGAGTTATTTTAGCTAAGTATTAGTTATGGGTCGTAGGATACTAACTTTTATTTGTTATTGTTACTTAGGCCATTTGTTTTAGACGTTTTAGTCTTTTTGCTATCCACATATTGTGAAAATGGGCCTTAGGTATTTATACTTACTGGATTTTGTTAACATTCTCTAATATTCATTGTACATACATCATATTTAACTCATCCTAAAGAAAAATGAAAATATTTTTAAAACACAGGTTGTAGCATAATATGTGTTAAGAACTTTTCTTGGTAGATCATATAACTGATTTCTTTCTTAGTTTCTCTTTCATTTTAATTTATCGTTTGAAGCATTGTAAGTTCCCATTAAGCAGGAAATGAATAAAAAAAGGATGTCTTGTGCTGTTGGTCAAACGGAGAGTTAGTTTCAAACGATGTAAAAAATGTGCAAAAAGTTTTTCTCTAAGTAAAATTTTTTGATTCATTCAGTTTCCTTTTTTTAAACTATCATATTTCTAGACGTAGATTCCGAAAAAATGGTAATTTAAAACATTGTTAGTGGTCTGTAATTGTTTTTTCAATTTTGTCTAAATTAACCTATGCAGGGTGTTATTTAATTGATGGTTAAAAATGCAGGATATATATTTTTGACTCCTTTCAGGATTAAAAATTCATATAAACATGTGTGCGTAAGGCCTTTTATTTTTTACAGTTTCTTCATGCACCTCGTACATTTCTAGAGGTATATCTCAGATTTGGCAGATAGTAAGCTAAAATGGCCAAAATAAATTTTTTAGCATAGTTTACTTTGTTCCGGATCGTGATCGCTTTACCCCCGAAAATTTTTACTACGATACAGGATCACGACCCGAAAAAAAGTAACACCCTGTAAGTTTTGCTAAAGTGTATTATGGTCGTTTACTAGATATTGGTCACAGTATACTGAGAACCTCATATCTTTAGATTTCTATAAATATGCATGAAAAACGAAAGCCATGCACACAAAAATTAATAATATGTACTTTAGTTCTAGAATTAACGGAAAAAATACATCCTGTAGACCTTGGTTGTTCTAAGATAATATTTTTAGTTTGTATACTTACCTATTTTTCCAGTGTATAGAAATAAACTTCATTAGAGATATTTTTTTGTTTTATTTTGAGATTTTTAATATTCTTAAACCGAACAGAAAAAATAAGAATTTAATATATTGCATTTCTCATTCATATTAACTTATATTTTTAAATTAATAAAATCATTTTGATTTAGAGAATAATGAATTCTTAAATGTAGAAAAATATTTGTTTATATTGTGTAAAAACGTTTATTATTTCAATACGTTCGTATTTTATATCAAACATTCCCTAAAATTCATTTTGAGAAATAAGTTACTCAAAGAGAGGATTTATATACATAGATGAAAAAAAAGGGTTATTATTTTAATTTTGAAGCTGTTCAAGCAAAGTAAATACAATTTTAGTTGTAGAATATCTTTTTCTTTAACCATAAATAGCATTTCTTCTTTTGAGAAATAATTTATTTTCGTTTCAAATGATTCGATATCTTGAAACAACGATCATGTGATTCTTAACTATAATAATATAAAATAATTAAATCTAATATTTTGATTCTTGTTCTGTAAAATAAATTAATCGGCAAGAGAATTATGCGGCATTCACTCTATTATTTAAAATACTCAATTTAAATATATATATCTTTGCGTATATACAAAGCTAAGATTTATTCTAATGGAGTATTATATTTTTAAAATGAGATATCCTTTTTAACACACAGTTTAGTACCTAAATCTACAATGCACTTTATTGCGAACATATCTATAACCTATAACATTTTCTGTTCTGCATGTGCAAATAAGTTAAGCATAGACGCATGACGCATAACTAAAAAGATGAAATTGTAGATATGTAATTAAATTGAGTGGGGCACATAATTGAACTGGATGAGACCTTAGATTAAAGAAATAAAAGGGCGAGACACAGCCATAAATTCAGGGATGCCACAAAATGCATCCCTCCCAATAAGAAACCTCTTTAGTCTTCACCCTATTTTAAAAACTATTTAAATTTAAATTTTTAGACGAAATTTTTGTGGTCTTATTAGTGCAGTGTATGATTGTCCTAACAAATATCTAAGGTTAGTCTAACAAACGACCTACATCCCCTAGGTTTATTGTACCCATATGGATCTAGTTGTGAATTAATAGATATATTGGTCTTTAATGTTTTATCGACAAAAACAACAGGGATAAGCTAGTGTTTTGAGTATTTTAAAAAAAAATTAGATATTAGTGGTGAAATAGTCACAAATAATATAGGTAGATAAAACAATATTCTCTGACATTCATGGTCTTTCCCTGACCTACATAGATAATTTACAGATCTATAACAGTGGAAAAAAGTTCGAATCTAATGAATAAAACCCTGAAATGACAAACAATAAGAAGTAATCAAGGTGACGCTAATCAAATTAGCTCCCGAATAAATTAATAATTCATGCTGATGAAAATTGGTTGTTTTTGGTGATCATTGTATAAAATATGCATGCTCATTAATTGATAATTCAGTTGAATAAATGGATTAGCAATTGTGAGTAATGTTGGCGTAAAATATTTACATGTTTGGATTAAATCAGATTAGACTAAGAAATTAAATTGTGCCTTAGCAATAACACCTTATTGAGTCGATTTTGACCTTAGTCGATTACACTTCTAGGTTTATCTCGAAATTGATACGAAATTTGGAAAACATTCCAATTAGGTAATTATCTTTTTTGCAGAATACAAATTAATGTCTCATGGTGTTTAAGTGGCTCGATATAAGTGCATGCTTATGCATGCTTAGATATTCAGTTAGTAGGTACAGGGTGGCCCGTTTAAGAGGGGCATATACCTTATCTCGAAAACTACGGGGGTTGGAAAAAAAATTAAATACAAATGTTATTCCTAATAAAATGTTTTTTGTA
This sequence comes from Pissodes strobi, assembly GCA_016904865.1. Taxonomy (NCBI): domain Eukaryota; kingdom Metazoa; phylum Arthropoda; class Insecta; order Coleoptera; family Curculionidae; genus Pissodes; species Pissodes strobi. The sequence goes on along the minus strand of MU182900.1, from coordinate 200,750 downwards.
TTATTTTAATTGTCACCTTTTTTATACCGGATGGTCAAAGAAAGTTATACTTTTTTAAATGAAACACCCTATATTTTACTACATTTTTGGATTCTACTTAAAATTCTAAGCATATTTGTTGTATGATGTTATACCACTAACCCAAACTAACCCAAACAAACAGGCAAACAGCTGTTGGAGTTAAATGACATTTCAATTCCATTTTAAATCCGTCTTTATCGCTAACTAAGCATTTTTCGATCGCATTCGGTCAATTCAATCCTAAAAATTATAGGACTGAATTGAAATGTCAGATACGTAGTCATTGCTTCTTGTTTTCCGGTGAATCCTCCAAACCCTCTGCCACTGTGGAACTTTTCGTTTTCGAGCCTTCATGCCTTTTAATGCTTATTAGGTCGGCACCAGCATCCGCTAAATGACTTGCTAAACTGCGTCTAAAGCAATGCTCTGTGTAGGTCTCTACATTTGGCAACTTCAAATGTTCGGCAATTTTTCAAGGTATGCATCATGCACTCCATTACGCTGAATTGTGCATTTATTCGCCTTATAATAAATAAAAACTTTATCATGATTTATAGCGCTTGTACTTCCTATGCAACTGAAGGGGACTTATCGTACCTTCCGTTAGTATTAGTCGGAATAATTTCCAACATTAGGAAATTTTCCAATATCAACATCTTCTTGGCACGTTGATAACGTAGATAAAGAGACCTTTTGAGAATATAAGGCTTTAATTAACTTATTTTATAACTACTGACAATGACATTGATAAACCAGTAAACAGGTACAACAAAATGAATAAGGTAGAATAATAAATAGTAGGTATATAACATTCTTCCCCCCTTAATTTCTGACGTAATCTTCTAAATACTCTGGACTTTTTATCTTGCGCTTTGGTCTGTCCGTTATTCTCGGCGACCCGTGAAACAGCTCAGCCTGTTCTGGATTTATTAGTGAGTGAGTTGATCAAAATCTTCTTGGTCTGCACAATCTTCCTCGACGTTATTATTTAAAATATTAATTTCAGGATCTTTTGAACTTTGGTTCATGTTATGATGTGGTTCACTAGAAATTTCATTGGTGGTTTGGATACGTGATGATTGAGAGGAAGTTGGTATGATTTTGTCTTCTTGAGGGGCTAAATGACGTATAGATACAGTAGTTTCTTTCCCATTTTGAAAACGTACATGAGCATAGTCAGCATTTGATTCTAATAGTTCAACTTCTTCAACAGCAGGTTCATACTTATTATTTCTGACATGTCGATTGTAAAAAACAGGTCCTGGCACAGAAAGCCAAGTGGGTACAGAACTACCATTAGAACACCGTCGTGAATGGTTAAATAATCGTTCGTGTGGTGTGCAATTTGTACCAGTACATAGAAGTGATCTTATAGAGTGTAGAGCATCCTGCAGAACCAATTCCCATTGAGTTATTTTTAGATTTCTAGATTTTAAAACAAGTTGTATTGTTTTCCATATAACTCCATTATATCTCACATTGGCCATTTCCTAGTGGATTATATGCCGTCGTACGACTAGTTGCTACGCCATGTGAATCTCAAAAATGACCATCTACGATGGTCAAAAAATAGTGATTATTTGTAGATGATGCTAATCAATGTTTAATCTTTCGAAGGATGAAGTTGATTTTACTAAACTCCCTTGGTTCTTATGATATCTTGGTTCTAATTCTGCACAGATATGACATGAAGCAGCGTATCCAATGGTACATCCGAGTAATTTCTGGATGACAGAGGGAATCATGAAGATCATAAAGAGTTTTGTCATTATTCGTTGCAGAGCAAATCCTTGAAAGAGTGCTTGCTATTTTGTTTTTAAATCCGGGTCTATATACAATATCATAGCCATAACATGATAGTTCAAGGCGCCATCTCAAAATTTTCTCGTTTTTTATTATTATCAAACCTAAAAGCAACGAACCTCTGATCAGTTATAAGTCTGAAATGCTTCCCAATAAGAAAATGTCTCCATTTTTTCAACGCCTCTACAATTGCGTAAGCTTCCTTTTCTACTGATGAATGATTTTGTTCGCTTTTGGAAAGTGTTCTTGAAAAAAATTCTACGGGTTTTCCTAGTTGCGAAAGCTGTGCCCCAATAGCAAATTCTGAAGCATCAGTTTCAACTGTAAACATGGCATTGTCATCAATTGCATAAATAACAGCATTTGCAATGTCGTTTTTTAATTTTATAAAAGCTGCAGTAGTATCGTGGGAAAACGGAAATGTTTTACAATACACAAGTGGCTGAATTTTTTTTGAAAATTGCGGTACCCATTTGGCATAATGTGCAAACATTCCTAGAACGCGGCGAAGTGAGTTGATATTATTTGGACATGGATGTTCTAAAAGTGGTCGTAATCGATCAGGATCCGGTTTAACAGTCTTTTTGTAATAGTATATCCAAGGATATTTATAATGTCAGAAGAAAACATAAATTTTTCTTTGTTTAAAGTTAAATTGTACTTAGCAGAAGCGTCCATAAAAAGTTTAAGATTGAAGTCATGGTGTGCTTGATCCATTCCACAAGTAGGCGAAAGTATCTTTTAGGCCTTCATTCTTTATAATGTTATCGATTGTTCTTTGAAAACATGCCATACCATTTGTAACTCCGAATGGAATTCGTCGAAACTGATAGAGTCTCCCACCGGCTTCAAAAGCAGTATACATCTTTTCATTTTCTTTAAGGGGGTTTATCAGTGAAACGAGATTCCGACGGCGTGCCTTTCTAGCAAAGGCAAGCTATTCTTCGTTCTCTGTCTAGGCACCGCCCACCGATTCGATTTAAGTTGTGCGAAAACAACACTGCATTTTACGCCACGTGACCACGTCGCAGTCACCGTTGGACCGTCGATAAGCACATTACGTGTGCTTCGAGACGGACAGCATCAGCAGTCAGGCAAAATATGACAAAATCTCTCGGGAGAACGGGAAGAGCTACTGTGTTGAAATTTTTATGGTAGGTGCGCGTCATGGGGGGGGGCTACCCTTGACCATATGTGGGACCGGGGCTCTAATTTAAGGGGGGGTTTGGGAAAAACCACGTTGCACCCCCACCTCCCCGGAAACCCAAAAGAATGGAAAGAAATGGAAAAAAAGTAAAACATTGTTCGGAAAATTAATAAAAGTGTTATAAAATAAAGAAAAAAAGAAAAAAAAAAGAAAAGTTAGAGACACGCGGTTTCAGGCGAAAGTGTTCAGCTACGAGGTCGGGAATTGAAAAAAAAAACGTAAAAGATTGTTCCGAAAGTTAATAAAAGTATTATAAAACGAAATAAGAAAAAAGTAAATAAAAAAGTTAGGCGAAAAAAATGCAAAGAGTTCAAGACGGGGATGGCAAAATGGAAAGAAAAGAAATGATGCATAAAAAAAAGTGTTGAAACGGGAGCAAAAGTTGGGGAAAAAAGCTTAAAAAAAATAATAAAAACTCAATTTCCAATATTTCTTTCAGAGGTTTCATTTTAGTTGTGTGTTTATAAAGCTGACACATATTTTTTTTCATGATTTTACTTTTATAACTTAGATACGGATGCTTATAAAAACCAGTTCTCTTGAAATTTGTCAGTCATTTATAAGAAAGAAAAATAAGAAATTTATAATGATAGGTTTTTAATATAATTATAAAAATTGTGCATTTTAAATAAGAAATGGTACCATCATGTCTTTACAAATAATGTAAAAATACCTACATATTATAATATAAATCCATATAAAAAATATTTAATTATCTCGATGGGGGTTTCTAATTTTTAGACCTCTTGCAAATATAGGATCAACAATTTCTGGAAGAAGGCATTTAATGTATTAAATAACGTAAAAAGACATCGAAATTTGCAGAATTAATATACAAACCTATTTACAAAAAAAATGCATAATAATATGTCGTAGGCTTCGAATGTAAGCATAATACGGAAGGGATAATTTTTTTTTATGGAGAATTGGGAAATCTTGGCTTACTCCCTATGTGTCATAGTTCGTTCATATATTATGGCTTGCGTAATAAATGATGAGAAAATGGAATCTATGTTTATAAAATATATAAAGCTATCTAAAAACAAAATATAAAACATACTTTTATATTTAAGCACATATAGATATAGAAGGTAGTTTGTGGATGTTCCTTTATTTTTCTCCTGTTGTAGTTACCCTCCGATTCGAGCTCCCCTGTGTTTGTCTATAAACTAAATGTCCTGCATTGGCTCCAGGACGAGAACCGAGTGTCCCTGAGTAAAAGCCCTTGTGACAATGTTCAATGTTGTATTTTTAGTTGTTTAATTCGAAAAAAAAACATTTTTTTTTAAGTCATGGGCGGACACTTTCTTTTATCAATAATATTCGGTATGATACCCTCCGGGGCCCCACTAGACTTTATATATTTAATCTTATTAAGGCTAAATAAGCCCCTTATTATTACAGATAACACTACTAAATTTCAACAAAATCGTTAAAAGGATATTTAAGATATTAATTAAAAAAACGATTTTTTTAAAGTTTGACATCCTGTATCTGGGAAACTATGCATTTTCGGACCCCGGTTCATATGAGAAAAATTTAATATTTTCTTATGTAGAATCTCTCCTGAAATTATTCTAACGGTATTTTCGGACACCCTGCATATCGTTGAATTCATCTTTTACTGGTTTATTTAGAAATATGTAAGAAAAAAGGCCATTCTATTTAAAAAAAAATTCCTTAATTTGACCCCCTTATATAAAATAGGGTGATAATTAAAATACTACAAACAATAAAAGATCGTTTAACTAGAAACATCTTTTGTATTTTTAATTTTTTTTGCAACACTCATAGATTTCGAGTTAAGGTATGGGCTCAACTTAAAGCGGCCACCCTGTACATTATTCAACAAACAAAATCAAAAGTTGTTGTATTTAGTAGTCTGTTAAAACAAAACTTACGTTGATGCCATTAGTTTTGCTGACTTCTTTTGTTCTCTTGATCTTCTAGCGATCAACATTTTTTGACAAATACTACTGTTTTTGGAATCAGGTCGCTTTTTTTCCCATATTGATACAAAAACAATAAAACAAAGTAAGAAAAATCGAGATAGAAAGGTGCAAACCATTTTGCTCTATCTTGGTCAATGGCCGATTTTCAACTGTCAATATTTCGAGAACAATTGGAGATAGGTGTAGAACATTTTTCATGAAATGTGTCTAGAATTTGAGGTAGAATCTAAATGTGCAATAATATGCAGGGCATTCCATTAAAAAAAGTCAATAAACGAATGCTATTATGAAGCACCGTGTATAATTGAAAATATTTTACGATATGCGACACGACATATCCTACATTTTTTGTATTTAACATTTTTTTATCTCTGTAAATAGGGAGATACGGGACAGTCACACTAATGGACCACCATGTAGGTATTTTCCCCTTTATTATTATTATTCCTTGAAAATAGTCATTATTTATCTATAGGTAATAATTATTGATGTAGATACCTTTTTCCAAATATATAGGCTCGTAACCTGCCTAAAGTGTTTAGAAGACCTTTTTATATTTTATGTTATAGTCTTTACGAAGTTAATTGAAACAGTTGGGCTCTTAATAATTTCTAATTATTTTGTGTAGGCGCTCGCCGGCAACTCATATATATAATACGGATATATTGCGTGTGCAGCATCGAAAATTACGAAATCAAAACGAGACAGCAACATATGGCGGTACCGTAGGTAAAATGATATCTTGTACACATGCGCCCACTTTCAAGCAATCAGAATCGTAGCTTCAGATTTGACATTTGACAACGTTCGCTTCGCGTCCAACGTTAACCTATTTCGAGTTTCGAGTGTGGATTTTATTGTTATCATTATCTTTGTTTGAATATTTTTTATTTTTTGGCATTCTCTTTGTGCTGATTTATGTTTTTTTGTGCATTATGTCGAAAAATTGTTATTTGTGTTTATTTGACAAGAAACAAACAACAAACCAGCGATCCAAGACAACTCTTCACAAGTAAGTTTTAAGATTAAAGGCATATATAAATATATATATAGGGGGATTAAAAATTTAATATTTATTATTTGAAAATTGTTGTAGGTTTCCGAATGATGCAATGGTCCGCCAAGCATGGTTTAAGGCTTGTGGATTATCTGAAGAAGTGGATGATGTAGCAAAAGTTAAAATTTGCTCAGTTCACTTTAATGTGAATGATTATATTGAACCCAATGCAAAGTTACTAGGGGGAAGAATGGTTCTAAAAAAGGATGCAGTGCCCTCAATATTAGTGCCTCATCCGCCTCCTTTAGTAGTTGATGTATCACTTCAAGTTTTATCTGATTCGAAATCTGCAACAGAAGATAATACATTGCTGGTTACTCCTGCCGAAGCAATGACAACAGATTCTGAAATGTGTGCATCTACTTCAACTGCAAATATTTGTCAATTAACTGGACCTAACGGGATGGAACTGCAATCAGAACTCTGTACTAGTCCTTTTAGTGCTAATCCGCAGGGTAAGATATAAAATCTTGTTTGATATTGTAATGCATTTGTTAATTTTCAGTTAAGGAACTTGTACAACGACTCCACACTCCTAAAAAACGAAGATTTGCAGAGCCACGACACATCTCTGAAATTAGAACACCCGATATGGCAACCCCTAAAAGAGCTCGTAGAGTTCTGCAGTTAGTGAGGAGAACTGATAACAACAAATCAATGGCCACAAATTCTTTGGTTTTTATGGCTGTATCTTTAGACAATAGCTGGAAAATTCCCATTGGGTATTTTTTAAATCGTGGGTTAAATGGAAGTCAGCGGGCTAATATATTAACTCAAGCATTTCGTTTATTAGAAGAAATCAATGTTAAAGTGTACTCCATAACCTTTGATGGAGCATCAACAAATTTGAATATGTGCACAAGTTTAGGGGCAAATTTCGATTATGGTACAAATTTTAAGCCATATTTTCAGAACCCAGTGACATCAGAAATTTGTTATGTGTTTCTAGACTTGTGCAACATGATCAAATTAATTAGAAATAATAATAAATTAGCTTTATTCCAAAATGTGTTATACATACATTCCAAGAGAAATATATTTCACATAAAAGAAATAGCGTCAGTCTTGACAACACCATTCAACAAAAGACTACTTAATAAAAAAAAAATTAATTGTAACATATGTCTTCAGCACATAATTGGGAAAGATTTGCCACTGTTATCGAAATTGAAAGATCGAGGAACTTATTATTTAGCACCATCTAAAGATGTATGTGCTATATGCACACTGTCCGAAAAAATATTACGACAGAATTCGCATCGTTTAACTTCTAAAAATATTCCAACAGTGATCATGAACGAAATATTTCAAAAATTAAGGGCTCCATTTAACACCAGCGAAATGAACGATCATGTGATGTCGCAGAATATCCTTGATAATCACAAAGTTCAATTAAGTAAATTAGTTATAAAATGTTATATAAATATCCGCTGCTTCCATGAGGCCAGCAAAATGTCAGCAAAAGATGAGTATATCCGTCAGAAATATACAAAATTAGTATTATTTAAAGGTCAATGATTAGCTATACAACCATTGTTATTGTAAATAAAATTATTTTTTAAACTGTTTTGTTGCTTTTTATTACCTAATTGCAGTGGTAAGACCAGTTAATTATAAAATGTATAATTAACCAACTTACATACTTGTATGTATCTCCTGCGGTAAGGCATGAATATATGTATGTACCTAAGACCTGTTCATTTGGTGCTCTCTCACGAGCCTAAGCGGCTTGGAGCAGGTGATCGATGTTCATTTGGCACGAGCAGCTGAGATTTTTTGGTTCGCTTGGGATGGAGCACTGTGCTCAAGATCAGTTAGATCATGCTCTACTTGCACCTAGTCTGGAGGTGGAGCAGTTAGAGCAAAAGCAGAAAGATGACAGATAATCAACAAAAGCCGCGGAATATAAAACAATAATATGACCTCACTTTTTGAAAGGCATCGTGGTCTTTTTGAGAAAAATATCCCTATATATATAAAATATCCTATCCACGTGCTGTTTTAACAAACAGTGCATTCATTTGGGGTAGCTAGGAAGTCGTCCGAGCAGGAAATATCTGCTTGGAGTGCAGACATAGCATTTCGTGTTCTGCTCCGAGCTGATTTCTTTCATTTTCCGAGCAGGTTGAGCAAAGCCAAATGAACAGGCCTTTACATACATACATACTAGATTGCTCTTACGTGAACACATCCATAACTTCTTCAGTGTGTACCAGGATAGGTGTTCCAAGAGCACAAATGAACCAAAAAGTGAGAGGTAGGAAAAAGTCACTCTTAATAAAAGTGTTTGCTTGTTTAGAAAATATGTTCTACAGGGTTCATATTAAGCATAACAATGTAGATTTGCATAATTAAAAACTTTTGTTTCAAATCTTTTTGAAGCAGCAAAATGAAAGAGCGCAAAAAAGAAAAATCGAAAGGCCAAATAAATTTTTCATAGAAAGTATGGTTATTAATATATTTGTAACTAAATATTGATTTAAATCTCTAGGATCATTTTTGTTGTCAAATATCTTCATAACCATAATTTCTATGAAAAAAGTTTATTTAGCTTTTTGATTTCTCTTTTTTGGGCTTTCATTCTGCTGCTCCATTTGTCCTCTTAGACCATCTATCCTGGGAAACACTGTATTCACATAGTATTTTAATTTAGTTTTGGAAATCAACAAAAGATAATTCATTTATGAAATAAAACGGTATTGATTTGTTATTTTAAGTTGTTTTTATGGCCCCAGAACCTCACATTTTAACACAATAATAATTTTCAAATTCTGTCGGCGTGCGTCGGCCCGTAGGAACCGGCGCATGTGCAGTGCCGCATTATGATATTACGGTACAGCAATACACATATGTTTTATCTCCCTTCATCGGTGAACTCCAGAGCTATGATATTCTAATACAACACGCAATATATCCGTATTATATATATGCGGCAACTGAGAACAGACTATGCCGACATTAAATTAAGAGTCCCAAATTTTTCAATTGACTTCGTAAAGACGATACCTACGTCTAGACTAGGTAGAAGCGAGTCGATTGTTTATCTTATCCTTCGTATTTTTTGAATCCTACAGTAATATTTGTTTTATCATTCAAATTTTGAATCTCGAGTGTGCGGGTCGTTCTGTAACTTTGTTTTATTGTTTTTGTATCAATATGGGGAAAAAAAGCGACCTGGTTCCAAAAACAGTAGTATTTGTCAAAAAATGTTGATCGCTAGAAGATCAAGAGAACAAAAGAAGTCAGCAAAAATATTGACAGTTGAAAATCGGCCATTTACCAAGTTTGACAGCCTGTAAACTCTAAACGGATAGAGCAAAATGGTTTGTACTTTCCTATCTTGGTTTTTCATAAGCTATTGTTTGACACTAACTTTTTATTTAACCACAGGTAAATTTAACCTCTGGGTAAATAAATACAAAGTTAGCCTTAAATGATAGCTTATGAAAAATCGAGATAGAAAGGTGCAAACAATTTTGCTCTATTTTTACCCGTTTAGATTGTACAGGATTATTCAACGAGGACTAGACAAGGCTAATTTTTGACTTTCCCTGTACTTTTACAAAAAAAACTGAAATAGCCATCTTATGTAATTTTTTCCCGCGAATTCGGATATGTTCAGCAAGAAACAATTGAACATCAAATAAAAGTGCTAGGGGTCACTTTGATATATTTTTAAATGGGATGCCATGTATATTATTGCATATTTGGATTGTACGAAAAAGCCTAGACATATCTTGTGAATAATGTCCTATACCTATCTCTAACGGTTTTTGAAATATTGGCAGTTGAAAATCGACCATTTACCAAGTTTGACAGCTTGTAAAATCTAAAGGGCTAAAGATAGAACAAAACGGTTTGCACTTTCCGATAATGGTTTTTCATAAGCTATCATATGACACTAACTTTAGATTTAACCAGATGTTAAAAAATCCCGGATAAATTTAACCTCTGGTTAAATAAAAAGTTAGTGTTATACGAGAGCTTATGAAAAACCAATACAGGAAAGTGCAAACCGTTTTGTTCTATCTATAGCCGTTTAGATTTAACAAGCTGTCAAGCTTGGTAATTGGTCGATTTTCAACTGTCAATATTTCAAAAACCTTTAGAGATAGGTATAAGACATTATTCATGAAATATGTCTAGCCTTTTTCGCACAATCCAAATATGCCATAATATACATGGCATCCCATTTAAAAAATATATCAAAGTGACCTTTAGTTCAATTGGTTTTTGCTGAACATATCCGAATTCGCGGGAGAAAATTACATAAGATGGTTATTTCGGTTTTTTTTTATAAAATTACAGGGAAAGTAAATAAATCGCCTTGTCTAGTCCTCGTTGGATAACCCTGTACAGCCTGTCAAACATGGTAGTTGGCCGATTTTCAACTGTCGATATTTCGAAAAACTTGGGGATAGATAGAGGGCATTATTCACGAAATGTGTCTAGAATTTCATGCAGAATCTAAATGTGCAATAATATACATTCCATTAAAAAAACTCAAAAAACGAACGACAGGATTTTATAAAGCACCCTGTATAATTGAAAATATTTTCACAATATTTACCACAACATATCTTACAATTTTTGTATTTAACATTTTTTTATCTCTGTACGGGTCTTTGTTACACTAATGCGCCACCTATATCTGTGGAAAGTTTGAGAAGCGGCTATAATATCATTTAGAACAGTCTACAAAATAAATAATAATCCCAAATATTATATTTCTGAAAACTGGTTTCGTCCAGCGAACGATCGCCCGACCGGCTCAGGTTGTAAACAACAGACACACACCACGTGGCCTCGCGCCGATGCCAGCTTTTACCAGAAGAAATAATTCTAAATAAATTCATGTGTTTGAGCGACAAGGGGGCGTGTCGAATCAGCGATTTTGTCTCAAAATCTTTATTCCAGGATTATGGACAAACTATTTGATCGAAAATTTTTTTTCTTTTATCAATATGTCTAGATTATGATCCACTAGGGTCGTACAGACTTATTTTTTCTGTTATTTTTTTCTCCTAATATATTAAAAGCTAAAATTAAGAAATTAAATTTTTTATCACTGTACTGCCCTAGATTCAGTAATTCTAAGCGAGTTTTATACTTGGCTAATTTTCTTTATTATGCATATTAACGGAGAAAATCGGGAACAAAAAAAATACTGCTGATGAATCCCCTTAATGGATATCTGATGATATGCGCTACGAAGATCAATAGTACTGAATATTTCATATTTAGAAACTTGAACGATGTCTTCTATTCTTTGAAGAGGATATGCATCAAGTAGTGTAAACCTATTAATGGGTTGTGAATAATCAATTACCATGCGCCTTTTGTGATTTTCGCTGGTAGTAACCAAAACCTGTGCTCGCCATGGGGATTCACTTAACTCAATTACATTTTCATCCAGTAGTCTTTGGATTTCTTCTTTGATAAACTTTGAATCTGAAGCAGTGTATCGACGTGATTTAACAGCAATTGGTTTACAATTCGGAGTAAGATTCGAAAATAAAGAATTAGATTCTATTTTAGCCGTTGCTAAACTGCAAATAGTCAGAGTAGATCTTGTTCCACCAAAAGCAACTTCTAGACCACGATGTTGAGATAATATATATCACGTCCTATGATCATATCAGCACATAGTCCTTCTAATACTAATAACTTCGCATTTTTATAAAAATGCGACAGTATCTTGATATTTACAATACAATAGCCCAAAACTTGAGTAGTAAGCGTTGTTGAAGCCATGGCTACATTAGCATTAGTAGGGAATATTTTAAACCTTCTTTCTTTTGCTATTTTACTACATAAATAACTATCAGAACTGCCATTATCAATTAATGCATGTATTGGAATTCCGTTTACTTCAGCTTTAAGCACCGACTTGGCCAAACAGGTAGGAGAAGCAGCAGAAATAGTTGCAAGTAGAGCTTCAGATGCCTGTTTTGTAGAAATTTTGGATTGACATGCCTTCGAAAAATTTCCTTTTTTTATTACAATTGTGATACATGGAATTTCGAGGAGGAGAAATAATTCGTGGATGTCTGCTTTGTCCACAAAAGTAGCATTTTTGAGATACAGCAGCACTCGTAGGTGATTCAGAATTATTGTCTTGAAAGGTTTGATTTTGATTAGTATTTGATGCTGCGGAAGCGGTAGTATTGCCAAAGTAGGAAGCGTATGATTCTGAGTGATATTGTGCAATTTCAAGAGCCCTAGCTTTATCAAAACTTCATCTAAAGTAAGCGTGGTATTTTCTAAAAGGCGTTGTCTAATATTTGGAGAGCCTAAGCCGCTAATAAAGGAATTTCTAATGAAATCAGTTTTATTCTTTTCTGCAGATACTGCTTTAAAAATACAATCCTTACTCATTTGTTGAAGTACTTGTAGAAATTGGTCAATTGACTCACCCGGTTGTTGTCTTCTTGTGGCAAGAGAATGTCTTGCAAAGATCTCATTTTTCGGCTTATCATACAGGTTTTCTAGAACTCTTATAGCATTCTCATAAGAAGAACAGTCACTAATGTACACAAAAACCGTAGAACTAGTATAGTTTATGAGCAGATTTAGCTTGTCCTTCTCTTCTTTGGGACTAGCAGTTTCCAGGAAAATTTCAAATGAGCGATACCAGTGTTTCCAAAGTTGTGATGCATTAGATGAGCTAGGATCTAATTCGAGTCTTTCGGGACGAAGTAGCTTGTCCATGTTAGCATTAAATAAGTTAATTAAATTGACAACGTAGATAAAGAGACCTTTTGAGAATATAAGGTTTTAATTAACTTATTTTACAACTACTGACAATGACATTGATAAACCAGTAAACAGATACAACAAAATGAATAAGGTAGCATAATAAATAGTATATAACGCACGTAATGCGTAATGTCGAATGCAACATATAGTTTATTGGATTATTTTGAATGCAGGATGAATATGAATATATATATTTTTTAAGTCCATGTACATTGTACACGTGTACTCAGTCTGTAATAATAGTTATAATGGAGTTTTAAAAAATGGCAAGTAATTTAATCTATCAGGATATCGATAGAATAAAAATAAGTCCCTAAAATCAATATTACAAACCATATTATTGTGTAATGTTACATTTTTATATTTATCACATTGTTATCATTTTCTAATGAATTCGTCATTCTCATGATATCTTAATTTAGGACTAAGATAATATTTAGCTTACTTTTATTGTTAATTTATTATGTAAGTGTTCCACAGTATTAAGAAAAAGTAATAGGGTAGGCATATAATTCCATAAGGCAACTATGTTCTTAGATAACTCCCCAGTCTGAACTTGTAGCTTTAAACACTTCAGTAAGACCTCCAGGTGCCTACCTAGGTAGTTTTTCATGTATGCAGTTACCTTAATTATTGGCGTAGTAAATCAAGTTTCATAGCCAGTATACTTTAAGGGTTGAATTTGCACAATAGGGAATATTCAGGTAACATTTTGGGTATTGTATTGGGTTGTGCAGGGGCAAGCTGGAAGACTTATTAAGTGAATCAATATCTGCCTTGACACAGGGAAGCGGTCTGCGAACAATTTTAAATAGTAGATATTCCCTATCTCTACAGTCCCAATTCTAGTTTTGTAGAATTTTTCTAATTTGACTTAGGTCAGTACTCATAGTGCGTGTATGATATTCACATTAAAATCCAAATTTAAATACAATGGGTTTTTAGCCGCTAGACAAAATACATTAATAAGGTTATTTTAGTGTTTCATCAAGGTCGTTCATTAGCGGTTGGAAGTCTACATGACATAATTAAACTGGACCAACTCTTCGGAGTCACAATATAATGAGTTCAGATTTTCTAGTATTGTCGTGACTAAAGGCTGTTTTCAGAAAGTTAAATATTAAATGAACTTCAAATACCTACAATAAGATTGTGAAATTGTTTCGATCTAGAACGATCTTAGCTTAAGCTCCACTTAGTTGGACCCAGATTAGTAGCATTCCCATTTAAAAATAATTGCTGTTAAAATGCTTTTCAATTTGTCAGCATTACATTTGATATGGGAAGGTTCAACTACCAATTGAGGTTTAGCTCATCTGTGTTTAGATTAGTTTTGTACAAACGGGGACCACTGTTAAGATAAGCCGCCTAAATGCACCTAATTATCGATCATAGTCGGAGGCGATCTGAACGCACTATGACTTAAGGTACTATGTGTACATGACTCTTTTTCAAATCTCTTTAAAGAAAATAGAAATTCCAAGAAAACATGTTCATTTTTATGTAAAGTGAACTTATAAGTTTAATGGAATGTAAATAAATCTATTTCAAATGTTGCTTTAAAGAGAATGTAAACTTAGCTTTCAGTTTTTTTCAAAATATCATTTATTCTAAAGTACTATTTGCTTCCTTCATATTACAGCAAGGAATATGTACCTAACTAATTTAAAATGTTTTGTATATTTATTGTTTTCTGACATATATAAGATTAATTATCGCAGTTTGCTTCGTTATACAGACCTTGTTTGCTAAACAATTAAATATAAATGTTGATAATAGGGAGCTTAGTTAATTCGATTTGGTCTTGCACCATTATGTTGACGTTTACATCGAACATTGATCGCCGTATGTAATTTTTATCGTTTATGTTGGTAAAATAAAAGTCATAGAACAGACACCTGCAATATTATTGTCAATAATTGAAAGGCAAGGCGCATTTATCTAACCTTCGTACGTTATAAATAGTACGAGACTTATCGCTTGTAAATAGTTGTAAACTGCTAGTTGCAATGGCGGTATAATGGCCTAGATACAGGAAGATTTACTATATAAATGGTGGAGTATTATAATAATAATAATAATAATAATAATCGTTTATTGTCTAACAGAATACATCCATTTATAAGACAGTCTGACTTAAAACTAATTAACATGAAAATTATAGAATAGAAAATTATAGAATAATAATAGTATGAAAAGCAACATCATAGCACAATTTCCATATAAACCAACTACAGAACCAAACAAAAATAAAATAATAATTATACAAATTATGAAATTATAAAACTACAAAATCTCCCCTCGTACAATGTTGAACAACTATTCACAGGTTAGGTTGTAGACATCCACGTCACCGCAGATAGCATTGAATAGGCTCATAGCGCTCTACAGAGGAGTTTTTATAAGGAAATCTGTTCCAGGCGTGGGTAAATAGAAAACTAGTGGGTTTCTTGTGGATCTAGGAGAAAATGTATTTGTATTTGCGTTAATAATTCTGGGCAGCCAATTTGGGAGTGAAGAATTTTACAGAGGAAGCTGACTGATAGATATTGTCTTTTATCTTTTAGTGAGGGAATATGAA
This sequence comes from Pissodes strobi, assembly GCA_016904865.1. Lineage (NCBI taxonomy): Eukaryota > Metazoa > Arthropoda > Insecta > Coleoptera > Curculionidae > Pissodes > Pissodes strobi. The sequence continues at coordinate 185,370 of MU182900.1, read as the reverse complement.
ATCTTTCAAGATATGTTACCTGATCTATGCCCCTTGCGGGAAAAACGCCGTCACTTTTGTGTGCCAGATATTTTAAAAATTTTCTTTGAATATTCTCGACCTGATTAATGTATTTAGCATAAACTTGAGACCATATACTAGCACAGTATTCAAGTTTTGATCTTACATAACTAAAGTATAACATTTTGAGTGCACGAGTATTAGTAAATTCTTTTGCGTTGCGAAAGATAAACCCTATAGTTTTGGTGGCTTCTGAACAGACTCTTTCAATGTGGCCTTCAAATGATAGTTTAGCGTCAAATGTGATGCCAAGATCTTTAAAAGTAGTGCACCTATTAATTGTTGCATTATCCAAATCGTAATTAAAATCTATTAATGTTTTTTGCTTGAGAATGACATAATAAAACATTTGTCTGTATTTAAGGGAAGGTTGTTTATTTTACACCAATTGTTAATTGACTCTAAATCCTTCTGTAGAGCTCGGTCTCATTTCCAACAATCCTATATAGTTTCATGTCGTCCGCAAAAAGTAACACAATGACTTGATATATTATCACATATATCATTTATAAACAAGATAAATATTAGCGGTGCCAAGTTAGTTCCCTGAGGTGCCCCACTGGTTGCTAAAAATTTTAAAGAACGGTAACTCCTAACTTCAATATATTGTCGTCTCTGCTTTAAGTAGGAGCGGAAAAAAGATACAAGTCTATTGCTGAACCCCAAGCCCGTCAATCTTCCGCAAAAATATATCGTGTCGAAAGCCTTTGAAAAATCCGTAAAAAGAACGTCGATTTGAGTTTGATTGTCGAGTGCCTTTCCGATGAATTGCATGAAACAGGCCAGGTTGCTTGCGGTGCTCCTATTAGAAAAAAAAAGCCATGTTGTTTTTCATTAATAATATGCTTGACTTGTTCGAAAATGCATTCATACACTGAGGACTCAAAGACCTTTGCAAAAAACAGATAGAATGGAGATGGGTCTATAATTGGTGGTATTATTGACACTACCCTTCTTTAAAACATGAGTTATTTTTGCCTCTTTCCAGACCTGAGGAAATGTATTGGTTTTCAAAGAGAGATTAAATATGTTAGGAGGACAGAAGCACAATCCTTAGCAATGAAGCAGGGGACTTTATCGGGTCCCTGGGTGGCTTTATTTTTCAGTTTTTTAGCTGATTTCAAAAGGACCTCGTCAGCAAGACTATCTAAACTGATGAATGAGCTAAGGTTCATTTTATTAAGGGAGGTGGAAGAACTCTTTGAAGATATGGTGTAGGCACTACTAAAAAATTCAGAAAAGCATCCACGATATCCTGAGGATTTGAATAATCTGTGGTACCAATAGTCATGACTTCAGGTATAGAAGAGGAAGATTTTTTAGTTTTTATAAATGACCAGAATTCCTTGGGATCAGTTGTAAATGTTGTAATACAGTTTTGTACAATTGAATGGTAATTTTTATATGCCACATCAATCATAAAAAACATTACAGGCTATATCAGCATCATTGATTTCGTAGAGTGCAGGCCAGTCCTCATTAAGCAGTGAGGCATAAAGTAGGGGAATATTAGCTTTCCTAAAATTGTATCGAGACTCAATTAAATTTTTTGGAAAATTAGGCAATAATTGAATCTTTTCATAGATAATTGAATGTCAAGAGTAGGGTGGTATTGATCTTCGGGGACGAGAGATATAGTGTTTCTGCTTACTATGCATTCTATGTTAGAGAAAACTAAATCGAGCAACCTATTTTCAGTATATAAAATCGAGTTATGTTGTGTGAGTGAAAACAAATTGCTAAAATTGTTTAAGAGCTTAGTTTTTGCGTCAACCGAATTGTTATTTTGCAAATCAAGTGCTATAGGTTTCAGTTCTTTCCTAACTGCAATTACAACTTCCCCTCCCCTCGATACACCCGTTAAGCACCTATCACTACGAAAGACAGAGTATCTGTCATCAAAGAGTTCACTGGATAAGATGTGGTCCTGTAGCCAACTTTCCGTGATAGCAATTATTTTGTAGTTATTGCTACATACTGATTTATAGAATTCAGTTGTATTTGTATTTAGTCCTCTTACATTTTGGTAAACACATGAAATGTCTAGTTGAGAAGATAAAACACTGTTAGACAGTCCACTTATTTTAAATTATTTTTAATTGTATTCTTGAAACCATTGCAGCTTTAAGGGTCTTGTATTCTTCAATTTGCTTCGGAGTCCTATCATATGAAACGGAAATATTTTTATAGTTGTCGAAATTTTTTAATTCACTGACATGGCGTATAATATCCGCTACTTCTTTTGGGGAATCCAGGATAGCCTTTATTGGTCGGGGTTTAGTTGCACTTTCGCGTCCTATAAGAAATGCTTTAAGGGAATCCAACTTGGCTTGTGGGTTTACTCAAACTCAAACATAGCTTTATTGTCATCTAAAAATTACAATTTTCATTGACAAAGCAAAAACTTATCATACTGACCTACTTGTTTTGGAAACATTCAATGAAGGATAGTTGGCATCACACCATTCCTTAATTGTAATCAAATCAACTCTTATATTTTCCTCCAAAACACTTATATTCTTGTTGTGCCAAAGTATTGTCGTGTCGTCCGCAAAAACAGTAAAACGTCCAGTAACTTGCAGCCTCGGAAGATCGTTCACGTATGTTAGGAACAATAATGGTCCAAAAACTGAACCCTGTGATACACCTGTAGTCACCATCAAAGGTGCGGATTTTTTATTATTAATGGAAACAGTCTGATACCGGTCTGACAAATAGGATTTGAACCACTTTAGTGATTTGCCTCTGAAGCCATAGATTTCGAGTTTACCCAGCAGTATTCCATGATCCACGCAGTCAAAGGCCTTTGGTAGATCACAGAACACCGCCGCGGCGCCCTCTCCATCATTGAGTCTCAGATATAGATCCTCTAGGAAGGAAAAAATTGCATCGTTAGTGCTCTTGCCAGACATGAACCCAAACTGCAGACTACTAAATAAATTATGTCTCTCCAAAAAGTTAACAACACGCTTTTTCACAATCTTTTCGACAACCTTGGCTAATGTTGGTAGTAATGAAATTGGCCTAAAATTCGACATGTCGGTATCGTCTCCACCTTTGTAAAGAGGAATTACTATAGCCTGCTTAAGACACTCTTGAGATGATATCTGTGGCTAAAGAAATATCCAGCTGACTCCTTGTTAAATCCTCGGAAATTTCCTCTCTTGTCCCAAAAATTATTATATTTTTCTGACGTATCTGTGTCTGGTTTAGTTCTTGGAACGATTCACTTATAACGTCATCATTAGCGATGTTTGGAATCCCGTCATAACTAGCAATTTTGCGCTTGATTTCTGTTATTTCAGCTTGCAGTTCCGTGTTTATTTTAATTTGGTCTTCGTATCTTGTCAGTAGGCCGATTTACTGGGATTCCATTCTTGTTAGTTTGTCCATTATATCCTGTAAAAAATCTGACTATTTATCTGTCGTATGCCCTTATTAGGGTCTTCAGCTATTTGAGTCAATTATCTGCCGTGAGAGCTATCGGAGTCGCAACTTTGGAGACCATGTTCATATTACCCCTTTAATTGTGTAACATATTATATTAGATATTTGTAGACCTTAACAAATCCTATACATTTTAAGTATAGTATCTCTAACATTGTTAGTTTTGGATATATAGGAGGGCGACTTTCATAACTGACTGGCTGAATTGGTATGGTTGAACCCGTTGAACCAACCATGTATCAAAAGTTGTAAAGACCTCGACTTGTGAACAAAAAACGCCTATATAATTTAATTTTGTTTACCGTGTGCATAATCAACGGTAGAAAACCTAGTGACGAGGACAATATTTATAATAATTTATTCTTCGTTAGCGCGGTATTCGTCTACACATTTACTAAAAAAACCTGATTTATTTCTTAATAATAATAATAATAATAGTATCATATTACATGATGATAGATGACCAAGGTTTCGCAAAATATTGTATGATATTTTAAATGATTCGTGTCTTGGCAGTCTGAATTTATGGATATCCCTTTGTTGTTCAATGTTCACGCTTTAAAGAATAGATTATTACGAAACTAAATATTAATTGTTTTTTTACAGATCTAAAAAAATGGCCCCAGCATTGCAAAAACCAGCACCGGCCTTCAGCGGAACTGCTGTCGTCGATGGACAGTTTAAAGACATCAAAATAGAAGACTACAAAGGTATGAATAAATATTCAGGTTTTAAATCCTTATCCGATTTAATTCGTATATGTCGTTTTCCTAAGTGTAATAGTTAATTGAGTTGATATTAGTATGCTTTTATTTTTTGTGATTTTTTCCATTACATATTATACATTACATTTCCAGACAAAATTTATCGAGTAGGTATACTTAAATTATTTTGTACAATTGTGTTGATTCTTTGATGCGAAATATGCTCTTATCTCTCAATATCACACTGTCTTAAACCGAACAATATATATGTTTTTGTTATTGTATGTTTTTAGGCCAATACCTGGTACTTTTCTTCTATCCTCTCGACTTCACCTTTGTATGCCCCACTGAAATTATTGCTTTTTCCGACCGTATTGACGATTTTAAGAAAATCAAAACCTCCGTTATTGCGTAAGTTAAAATTAATTATAAAATTTAATAAAAAAGAACTGGCTTGTTTATTTTGTAATATTGAACTTTCTATATCAATATTTTAACAATGGTTGAATCTGGGTATGAAGTGTATTATGCAATACGTAGTTCTAATACTTAAAAAGTACAAACTTGAGTTACTAGATCATTTTCTCCAGGTCAAGAATTGTCTGTATAAGGAAAATTCTTAAATTTAACTAACCTCTGCATTGTTTGATATATAGTGGGTAATTAAAGAGACCATTATCTCAATTAAATTGATGTTTTAGGTTTGTAACTTGCAATGCAATGCAAAAGATTTGTATAATCATGATGATGAGTTTGGTTGCATGATATGCGAATATTGTTTTTATCTCAGCATTGAAATATGGTGTGTTTCTTTTTACTTAATTCATTTTGTAGATGCTCAACTGATAGTCACTTTTCTCACTTGGCATGGGTCAACACTCCCCGCAAACAAGGAGGTCTTGGACCAATGAACATCCCTCTGTTGGCTGATAAGAACTTGGAAATTTCCAGGGCATATGGAGTTTTGGATGAGGCATCCGGTGTTGATTTCCGGGGATTGTTCATTATTGATGGAAAAGGTAAACTATATTTTCCTTTGACAATTGTTTTAAACATTTTACAGCAGTTAAAATGTCTAAATTTTTAAAATTCAGCATGAATAACATGGTCTAATACTAAGAAATTTTTAATATTTAGGGATGATTTCTTCGTATTTTACGCCTATTTAGTATGGAAAACATCATGCAAGTGGCTAAAACATAATTAATTGTGTTAACTGAGGCGATATTTTATGAATCTGCACAAAATATTAGTTTATAATAATAATTTCTTTTTTTGCATCAGGTATTATTTTTATGTAAATATAGCATGCATTAATTATCATAAGCCTAGTGAACAAGCCGCATATTATGATCACTAAGCATTGGTTGGGTCATATGAAATGGTTTTTGTAAAAATTAATGGAAATTCACTGGTTTGGTGCTTTGCCAGAAAAACAATGAAACATGAATGTGTATATATCTGTGCAGATATACGAAACATTTGTGAGGTAAAGTTGACTTCTGAGATAAATTTTGAAGGTACTGTAGAGTTTGCCTGTGCTATGAATAAAAGTAGAAGTCATTTATAAAAACTAAACAAACAACAAGGAATTGGATCTTTTTAAACAATTCAGGGGTAAAATAAGTAAAATATTTCTTAGGAAGTAGTGTCAGATTTTAAAAAGTTATCAAAAAAGCTGAACAGTTCTGAAAATAAACAAAGGCTACTTAGAATATAGTAAAAGAAACCACATCTCGGCAAAAAATTTCCTCTAGCATATTTAAGTTTTTCTCAAATAAAATAACAATGATAATAATAATAATAATAATAATAAAAACGTTTATTATTTTCTAGAAGAAACATAGATGCACAGGCAGTACAGTTACAATTTACATGTATGTATCTAGCAAATAAAGGCCTACATTTCAGATTTCTGCATCAGGGCAGATTCTGTTCTACTAATGCGGCCTCAAGACTTAATGAAACTAAATAAAAATGCGCAGAAAAGAAAGTGTATTTTTTTTTCTATATCTGATATGAGAAGGAAAGAAAACAGAAGGAGAAGAGAAAAGGATACATTTAGAAGTAGCTTTGCTGACCTTTCTTCAAAGATTCACTGAGATTCGAGAAGTTGTCTTTGAATTTTCTTTTTAAAACTCTGACATGTGAGGGTGGACCGTACTATATGAAGTGGCAGTGAATTTATACTTGATGCAATATTATAAGAATAACTTCTCTTGAAATATTTCGTCCTGTGTCTCGGAATAGTCAAAGTATTTCTCCGTAGATTTAAATGGTGTACATCTGTACGAAATTT
>MU182900.1:168012-178460 GCA_016904865.1 Pissodes strobi | reverse complement strand
TCATGACTATCTAAGCATGGCCCATAAATCGTGTCACAATGATTAAAATGTGACAGAATTAGAGAATCGCACAATTCCTTTTTGATATTTCGATCAAGATATTGCCTATGAGGATATATTGATTTTAAAGCGGAATATGCCCTTCCAAGTACACGAGAAACATGATGTTTAAAGCGAAGCTGTGAATCTAAAATAAGCCCCAAACTTTTTGCATTTTCGACTATTGAGAGACGTTGGCTCCCAATTCTTATGTCAACAAATTGCTTAATGTGGTCCAAAACAGGTTTGCTACCAAAAAGAAGAACAACCGATTTAGCCGGGTTAAGTTTTAACATATGGTCTGAAGACCTCTTTAACAATACATTCAAGTCAGAATTAATTTTAATATTTGCGTCTATGTAATCTGAGGGTGCAAACGAGTAGTATAACTGAGTGTCATCAGCATATAAGTGGTAGTTGCAAAATTTAAACCCTTCATGAAAAGTACTAGTATATATGCTGAATAAAAGAGGACCTAATATGCTACCTTGAGGCACCCCTGTGGCAACGTCCAGAGGGTCTGATATAGCATCACCAATCTTTACACGCTGCGACCGATCAGTTAGGAAAGACTTTATTATGTTTGATGCATTATTTGAAAACCCGATGTAATGCAACATGGCGAATAATACAGTATGGTTCAAGAAATCAAAAGCTTTCGTAAAATCTAAAAGAATTAGAGCGGTAATCTTATTATTATCTCGAGCTTGAAGAATGTCATCGGTCAGATCACAGTCATCGCCGTCGCGCAGCTATATCCTGAGCGAAACCCTGATTGTTTCGAGGGTAATATATTATAGGTGTTAATATGTGTACGTGTTTGGGTTTCTAGTACCCTTTCCAATATTTTAGACAGAGTAGGAAGTATACTTATTGATCTAAATTGACTAAGTTCTTTTGGCTCACTAACTTTTGGAAGCGGTATAACTACCGCTTCTTTCCAAATTTTAGGAAAGTATCCTTGTAAAATGCATTCATTAATTATATGTGTTATATATTCTATAATATAAGGGCAGCATAAGAAAAGTAACGTTATATTAATGCGGTCTGAACCAACAGCCATACTTTTAATTTTCTTTATTATTTGAAACATATCGTTGTTTGTTAAAATATTAAACGATAACAACGAATCTATATTATTTTTAATACAGTTAGAATAAAAATGTATGAGCTCATTGTTTGGGGAAATATTTGATTTAGTTGAATTTATAAAAAATGAATTAAATTTATTTACATCCTTAAACATCTCAGGGATTTCTCTGATGTTTGATGGTCTTAACCTATTTAGTTCCCGCCATTTTTCCTTGACAGAGCTGGTAGAGAATTTGTGTCTGTAGTAAGCTTTTTTTTCCATTCTGATTGATGAATTGGTTACGTTTCTTAATTGTTTGTAATAATTCCATTTGCTGGGCGATTTATTGGTTTTAAAATCTTTAAGGGCTTTATCTCTGAAATTTTGCATCCGCTTGATATTTTCAGTAATCCAGGGTTGAAAAGGTTTCTTACGCTGAGTGAAGTATTTAATGGGGGCGTGATAATCAAACAGATTTAATATATTAGTATTTAAATATTCTATTTTTTCTTCAATATTTGGTGTTTTATAAATTGTATTTAGTGGAATTAATTCAAGGTCTCTTATGAGTTAAAATCAATATTCCTCAACGCTCTATAGGCTATTTTATTAGACATTCTAGGAACAGAAGTATGTTTTATCTGGCAAAAAACTGAAAAATGATCTGAGAAATGGCAATCAGCAACCCCCTTGTTTATTACTTGATTTGAATTTGTAAATATTAAATCTATTAAAGAATAGCTCGTATCAGTCATTCTGGTCGGATCTGTGATTAATTGTTCCAAATTAAAAGGTTCTACGGTTGATAATAGACCATTTGTTAAAGAATCTTCACAGTTTAAAACATCTATATTAAAGTCACCAAGACAAAATATTTCATCATAGGCAGAGAAAATATTAGCCATAGTATCTTCAAATGTATTTATAAAAGAATTGCTGTCAGAGTTGGGTGGTCTGTAGAGAACACCAACAACAAACACATGCCTCTTCATAATAACTTTTATCCACAAGCTTTCCAAATACTCATGGTTTTCGGAAAGGATCAGTTCGTACTTTAAATTATTCTTAATATACAATGCAACTCCTCCGCCACGCCGATCATGCCGGTCATTTCTCACTAGAGTATAATTTTGCAAACCGATTACTTCACTGGAGATGTTTGAATGTAACCAACTTTCTGTTATACCTATAATGTCAAAGTTCTTATCCAAAAAATAATTTCGAAATTCGCTAAAGTGTGGAACAAGAGACCGAACATTAATGTGTGTTATATTAAATGTCATTGAAAGAGAAAAACATCAGCAGAACTAGATAAAAGGATAAAATGAAAGCAGATAAGAGAGGTAAAAAGAACAAAAAAAAAAAAACGAAATAGTAGAGCAGACAGTAAAAAAAAAACTAAGCACTAATGAGTGCAACTTAAAAGTAAAAATAGGAATGCAATCCATATAAATTCCCGCTGCCCCCCCGCGTACAACTCTCAATAATGATAATATGTACACATACACATATACACATACAAAATATGCAATGCCCAATCAAATAAACCAAACCATAACAATGATGTTCTTGATATACGATATAAATATCTAATCAATATTCTCATTAACAACATATTACCAGTGCAACCGATTTAGGCAACATACAATAATGATGTCCTGGACAAAGTAAGGTACCCATAACTAACCCAAACATAAATTATATAAATATAAAAACATAAAAACCATGATTTGAATATTATTTTGATTAACACTAGTATAATGATTTATAAATAGACCATAGGCTTCTTATATTTGTTGTCGTAAATTTAACCAACCCATTACAAATCTCATATTAAGCCCAACGAACATGCAAAAAATACTTTAGATTTATCTAAATTAAACCGAGTAACATATGAATGTTTAGAGATAATGGGAGAGCAATAAATCTCTAAATGATTGCTGTCTCTATAATTTAAATTACATATCAAAAGTAAATCAATATTTCACCTTGTAAACAAACAAAAAAACGATCCCAGTAAAACACGAAAATGCTGAAATTATGGTTTAATGTTACCTTGCGGAAGTTACTAAGCTTTTAAATGATTCAACTCATTAAAATCACTAATCCGGTGAACTGCGCCATTTTCAGTTTTCACATACACATTACCCCGCAAACACCACACCGATTGACTTGAAAACATTTCCACGGCTTTTTTCATAAGAGATAAGCGATGCCTAGTTAAGTCTTCCTTTACAGTTACACCCGTAGATTTCAAGGTTTTGCGATTTTTAAGTACCGCCAGCCGACTGACATCGTTTGTGAATTGAACCAAAATCGCCGGTGGCTTATCACTGGAGTTTTTTGCCATGGCTCGGTGCGATTTATTTATGTCAGATTAAATAAATTAAGTACATACTTTGTGATAACAAGCTCTTGCTTTTCTGGTAAAAATTGGAATACATTTTGTAACGCATAATACAATTTTCCTTTCGTGTCTCACACTATAGTTCAACTAACAATAACTATGTAAGCTTATTGAAAAATTTGTCGGCGAAGATGAAAGCCCTGTTACATTGCTAAAAACCGTTTTAAATATAATCTTAACCAATTTCGCATATCATATCATAAATGTATGTTTTACTACAGGTATCTTTCCAGATTTGGTGAAGAATGCTTATCTTAAAGCTATACGTAAAAAGAATGAGAAAGCCCAAGAAAGGAATTACAGACCTATTCTTGTATAATCGAATGTGAGCAAGAATTTGGAAGGATAATTTATAATTCATTACATTCTTAGAGAATAATTGAACAATTTTATATTGTCAAATAAACAGAATGCAGTTTATCGGGCTTTAGAAAAGTACTAGACTCATAACCAATAGATATCCTTGACTTTTCAAAGACAATGCCAGTGTAAATCATGATAGTTTGTGTCGCAATTCTAATTTATGTGGAATTAGAGGGATGGCTTTAGAATTAATTAAATTATATTTAACGCGAAAATCTCAGCAGGTTGTCAATTTGATGAAAACAGACAGAATTCTATTAGAGAAAGGCGTTCCATCCTAGATCTCCTATTATATGTAATTTACAGCAATGAATTGTCTGCAGTTTCATCTGAATATAAATGGTGCTGTATGCGGACGACACCACTTTAATTTTTGGTGAGACCAATGAAGATCTTTTGCTGACAAAAGTCACAAATATAATGGAATAACGTAATGAGAATTTTGCAGAAAATTACTTATGCCCGGTTTCTGAAGTACCAGATATCTAGTGTATAAAGTTATGAATCCTATAATTACTATGGTAACAATTGTATTAACAATCGTTTTCATAGGAAAGTATGGTAGAACAGAAAAATCAAGTGTTGCCGAGCATGCTTTTGATAATAATCACAGAATAACAATTAAAAATTTAAAATTAATTCATAATATAACTGATAGAAGATTATTAGACGCATATGAAAGTATGGAAATTATTAAATGTGAGAATAGTTTAAATAGAGGGCCTATTCCGTATAGTCCATTGTATTGGTTAATCAAGCGTGACTAATGGGATTCCAGGATTGGTTCTTTTTGGTTCCACTTGATTAAGCAAACAGTAGTATAAAAGAGAGTAAGGTAGGTTTTAATTTTAGTCGTAATCATCTCCTGATGATGCTAACATGGTTAGCGAAACGCGCGTCGAGTGCAAAAAATTCTGTTTCGGTATTGCGGATAAAACTCTGTTTTAGTACATGTTGCCGAAGGTTCCAAACCCCTACATAATTCAGAAAAACGTTAAACACTCTGTGATAGAAAATTATTTTTTAATTAAAGCTTTTTACAAACTAAGTGAATTTTTTAATAATGAAGAAAGAAAGACTAGATACGAGTTGAATATAGCAAGTAATTATTTTTTATTGTATTTGACATGGTTCCACGCCCTTTAAAGGGTGTGCATGTAACTTTTGTTATAGGAGTCAATAAATGTTTAACTGCCCATCTATATATAGCATATACAGTCAATTCCAAACAGTAGGTTTGAAATGAAAAACATTAATTTCCCCAAAAATGTTTTCCATAAAAGTTGATGTATCTGTTAGATTTGAGGATGCGAAAAAAAATATAAACAACTTTACTTTGCAAAGTTAAAAACAGGTTAAATTAAGATTTAAAATAGAGCTATCATAATTTCAAAAAAAATTGGCGAAAAGCGACTTTGATGAGAAAATTAATTTTTCACACTAACTTATTTAGTAAATTTCATGTTTCAGACCAAACAATTCTTAGGTAGATTACAGAGCGTACATCAAAACTGATTGGACTGTTTTGACGTTTTGAAAATTATTTTAAATCGATATATTTTGTAAGTTTTAATTGGCGTTTGTGGTATCATTTTAATTGTGATAGTGCATAGTACATGTTAATCAAGAAATTTTTGCGAAATCGTGATTTGTAGAACAGTAAATAGTGTAAATCTAACGCTTTTCAGAGCAAAATAATACCATTCAAATGAAAAAACCAATGGAATTTCAAATACCTGGTATGCTTATCAAGTTGTGAGATTCCTATTGTTAGCAGATAAGTAAATCTGTATAGTGCGGGCGCTGACACTAGGTTTTATAATTAAATTAAACTAAATTGAATTGTTGTTATACAACTGTAAAGAAATTGGGGAAAATAAATTTATAGAACAAATAAAAATAGAAGAAGACGGATCATCAAGACAAAGTAGAAATTAGTGCCGAACGTATTAAAGAAAGCAAAATAGAGTCAAATAATCAACAAACTGAAGAAGGATTAATAGAAACTGTATTAAAAGCTATAGAAAAAATACAAAACGTCACAAATAATGAATTATTGGGAGAACCGGCATTTACAATGGTAGACCTGACTGTTATATCAGAATCATGTTTTGAAATCCATAAACAACTCACTTACTCACTCCTATGGCTTATAAAGTAGGACAGTTAGAAAAGGAAACTATAGAAATGAAATACAAAATAAAGCAGCTGAAAAAATACCAAAAGTGCAAAAACCAAAAAACATATGCTTCAAGTGGTAGAAAAACCTGAGGTCACATCAAGAATAGAAAAAATACACACACACCCTGGACTACTCCCCCACATGCAACAAAGTTAGAAACACTTGTAAGAATACCTAACATTGAAGACCGGAGTATCGCCGCGAAAGAGATTAAACAGAACATTGTGGGTAAAGATACGAATGGAGGTTTTAAAAATATTATTCCCCTTAAGGGTGGAGCTGTTATAATTGAAAGCCACACAGACAATCAGCAAAGAAAACTTTTACAAATTTTGGAAACACAAAAAAATTTAAATGTTGAAACTTTAGGAAATATAGAACCAATGGCCATGCTTACAGGCATAGAAAAAGGATGTGATGAGAAAGAATTTGTTGGAGAACTAGTAAGACAAAACCCTGAAATACTAAATTTGGAACCAGAAGCAGTATCGAAGATCAGAGTTATAACTAAAAGAAGTTGCAGGAATCCACTCCAAGACAATTGGATACTTCAGGTTTCACCAATGATATCAAAGTGGTTTTTAAAACAAGGACAAATTAATTTTGATTTACTAACAACCTAGGTGCAGGAATATTTACCCTTGGTCATGTGTTCCAAATGCTGTGGATATGGACATGTTGCCAAATACTGTAAGAAAAAAGACTGCTGCCACAAATGCAGGGGAGAACATTTAGCCCAGGATTGCGAGGTTACTGATTTGTGTTGCACAAATTGCAGTCAAATGGGAATGACAGAGGTAAAACATTCAGCACGAGATCCAAAGTGTCCGACATATCTAAGAAAGAATAAGACTTCAAACAAATAGGAAAATGGAAATAGTGAAAGTTTTTAAATAAAACAGATACTACCAATATCATTCCAAAATCAGACAATACTTCGGTGACAGAAGTAGAAAAATTCTGCAATGGAGATTATGAACATCATACTGAAAGTATCTCTGTCATTCACCAAAATGTCCAATCAATAGGGAATACAATAGATGTATTAGAGTGTATGCTAGAGGAAAATCCCAACTGTAAAGCTATTTGCATAACAGAACGTTAGAAATCGAAAGAGCAATTGCAAAACTTAGCCATTAAAAACGTTACATTAGTGTCAGCCTTTTACAGGAAAGAAAATACACATGCCATCTACGTTAAAAGAGGTACTAAATGTCGACAAAACAATAAACATGTAAATATTTCAAATGCTGGTGTGATTGAATGTGCGAATGTAGAGGTTGTATTTAACAAAAAAACTGTAACTACTCTATCAATTTATACGCCTCCAAATGGATGTTTTGAACAATTTATTGAAAAACTAGAAACTATTTTAATAGATATTTTTAGCGAAAATAAGTCAGTTATAATGTGTGGTGATTTTAATGTAGAATTTATAAAAAATAACAGTAGAAAATTGGATTTACATAATCTGGTAAGCTCATTTAGTCTAGTCCCAACTATTTTTGAAAATACATGTATAACTGAAAATTCAAAAACCTGTATAGATAATATCTTTACAAATATTGACAAATGGCAAAGCAGGGTTTTTGAAAATCATATTTCAGATCACATGGCACAGGAAATTGTTTTTTTTTACTGCATGGTGAGATAGAAGGTTCTTTAGCGATGCAGAAAAAAATTAATTTTTTGATCATTCTCAGTAATCAAGACTGGCAATTAGTATATAATATACCTGTAAATGATGTAATGTTTTTATAACAATCAGTCATTCTATTGTGTACCACCTTCTCATGAGGAGATAGTTGAATTGGCCAAAGGTTTAAAAAATAAATATAGCAGTGGTGATGATGAAATACCAATTTGCATTGTAAAATTGTCAATAGTTCAATTAAAAGAAGTACTGGCATATATCATTGGGAACTCATTTAGATATGGAATATTTCCTGACCAGTTAAAATTGGCTGTGATAAAACCTTTGTTTAAAGGTGGAAATACAAAGAAAAATGACAATTATAGACCGATTAGTTTATTGCCTAGCTTTTCAAAAATATTTGAAACAGCAATGTGTAGAAGACTGCTCGATTTTTGTAATGAATGTAATATATTTACTCAGTCAACATGGGTATCTTAAAGGTAGATCTACATACACGGCTGATTTTCAGTTTACAAGGAAAATACTTGAGTTGATAGAAGGGGACATGATTGTGGCAGGTTTATTTCTTGATCTGTCTAAAGCATATGATTGCCTTAACAGAGAATTATTAATTAAAAAATTAGATATATGGAATTAGGGTGCATGTAAATAAGTGGTGTGAGTCTTACCTATCCAATAGACGATAAAGAGTAAAAATTATAAAAAGTGAACAAAATGTAAAACCAGATATAAAAGAGAATTTTGTAGGGGTTCCACAAGGGAGTATTCTGGGTCCGGTTTTGTTTATCATTTTTATCAATGATTTATGTAATGTTATAGATAATACCAACACTGCGATTACAAATTTTGCAGATGACACAAATTTGATTATAGGTGAGTCCTCAATGGAAAATATAATTTCAGGGGCTAATGAATATTTAAATAAGGCAAAAGATTGGTTCTCGAAAAACCAACTTATCTTAAATCAGAAAAAAAAAACAAACGTGCCAATTTTTAGAGTGATTAGGTCAAGGCATGAAATACCTAAGGATACAATAAATTTATTAAATCAAGATTTTATTTTAAGTGAGTCCACCTGGTATACATATTGATCATTTTCTGAAATGGGATACAGATGTGGTTTTTGTAAATAACAAGAGAGATAGAATATGTTTTAGCTTCAGAGTTCTTTGTAAATACATGAATGAAAAGTCAATGAGAATCTTGTATCATGCAAATTTGGAGTCGGTATTGAGATATGGGTTAATATTCTGGGGATCAGGAAATCTATCAAGTATATTTGTTAGTCAAAAACGAGCTATTCGCATAATTTTAAATTTGGGCTATAGGGAGTCTTGCAGAGGAGTTTTTAAAAGAGGAAAAATTTTCACCATACCTATATGTAGTATATCATGGAATGTTTAACTTTTTTGCATAAAAATAAACACTTATTTACACAAAATAATACAACTTTTAGTTATGTAACTCGAACTCAAAACATTTATTTACCATATCACAGATTAACAATGATTCAGAGACATCGGATGTACATGTGTATAAAATTATTTAATAGGCTTCCGATTAGGATTACAAATATAACTAATTTTAAACAGTTTATATGTAAAGTTAAAGATATTTTGTTGGATATTGAACCATACTCCATAAATGATCATTTAGATAGGCATATAGTATAGTACCGGTTTCAATGTGACGTCATTTAATTTCCTTTTACATTGGTTGTGTACTTAATTAATGTAAATAGGTTTTGAAATAAAGAAATTTTCTATTATATTCTACTCATTTCCAGGAATTCTTCGCCAAATTACCATCAACGATCTGCCAGTAGGTCGTTCCGTAGACGAAACCCTTCGTCTGGTTCAAGCCTTCCAATTCACCGACGAACATGGCGAAGTCTGTCCAGCTGGCTGGACCCCGGGAAAGAAAACCATCAAACCCGACGTAGTCCACAGCAAAGACTATTTCAGCTCTCCCAACTAAATTGGACCGGGCTACTGGCTTGCTACATAAGCGAAACTAAGGCTCATTCATTTAACTGACTCTTGTAGAGACTTACCCGTCAAAAACGTACTAAAGTGTCATAGCTGTTAATTTAATAGACAGCGGAAGTAGACAATGCTTTATTTAACCTAGATATGTTTTACCTCTTGTTGTCAATGTAGCCAAGCCATTCTGATTTTGACAACGGTCTAATTGATAATTTTCGTTCAATTAAAGAATTGAGGGAGATTCAGTGATCATTTACAGCAATTCGAGTGTTTTTAGATTTTAGCATACGTATCAAGAACTCTACAGGGTGAATTTTACCTCAATCTTAATTTAATATGCTATTTACATTTTCAAAACGTCTTGGCACAAAATTCCAATATTTACTTTTTATTCTACTTCAACTCATTTATACCTTATGTAAATCATGTACTTCCTTACTTTAGAATTGTTCTATATTTGATAACCGTTTTCTATGTGTTTCCTGTGTATTTTTGATTCTTTTTTACTTCATTAGAATTAAATAAGATATAAATAATATTGAATGTCTAAAGATAAAAAGGCTATTATGAACAAGTCTTGATAAACGAGATCATATTCTATTACTAGACACATATTATATTTCCAATAAAGTTAAGTTAAACATCAGCTACCGTTTGATTTTATTCTCATTTGGAAATTGTAAACTATAATCGTACGTTTGGGTGCACAGTGTAAAGTTAATTTGGGAAAATGAAATTAGCTA
>MU182900.1:111588-163012 GCA_016904865.1 Pissodes strobi | reverse complement strand
AAGGAATCATATAAATATTAAACTACAATAATTATAACTTACTTACCAACTTGTTATCATATTACATAAGAATATTGGTATAGTATTAAAAATAAGTTAGAGGTTAATATCAGTTAAGCGTTAAACATGATATATGAACCTTCATATGTGTGTTATTAAATCTAATGGTTATAAATTTGAATTTTAGTTTATAAAAAGGGTATTACACATCTAGGACTACAGAAATATCGTAATTTTCAGTTAAGTTAGATTACATCGCAAATACTTTAAACATCTACAAAGTGTAATGAGGGACGGCGGAGATGCGAAGGATAATTACAAGATCAATCGACTTACCTGTAAGGGAGATCGATCGCAATTATCCGAGCATCTCCGCCGTCCCTCATTACAAACCCACCCAGTCTTTACCTTCTCCCTTTCACACCAAATGCAACGTAATCAAAAATCTCACGAACCAAAATTGTAATGACGCATCAAGGCGATGAGCTCGAGCAGCTAGCCAGGGTCGGCTAAATCGCCATGTTTTTGAATAACTTCTTTAAAAATTGTACCGATTGGGAAAAAGATGTATACTACAAAGTCTAATGAGGCACGGCGGAGATGCTCGGATAATTCCGATCGATCTTCCTTACAGGTAAGTCGATTGATCTTGTAATTTTAACTTACTAATAAACACACTTAATCTTAGACTATTCCGGGATCGTTTAGTGAGTTTTGATTTGACACAAACCACTTGTGAGGCAACAAGAATAACAGCAAATACAGCAACCATACTCGACAATATTTTTATTAATTTTACATGTAATTATAAGGCACAAGTGATCACCACTGGGTTTTCGGATCATGAAGGACAGATTCTGGATGTTACTGTAGTGCATGCACTGGAGGATGGTCCCATATCAATAAAAATAGTTATATATGATATAAGTGCTAAAAGTGACGTTTTATTTTGTGAGAAGGGAAGTTTGGGTTAGTCCCATCCCTTCGAACAAAATAAAATCACTTTTAGCACATATATATCATACACTATTTTTTCTACAAACACCATTCAAAGTATAAATCAACGCATTTCTTACGTTATTAAATTTATAAAAGATCTTTTTGAAATCAAATTATTTATCAAGTTTATTGTTGCTACGGTAATGAAAATTCGACCGTTTGTTGACAAGTATCTAACTTCAAATCTCGTGACATGGAAAGTGAACAAGAAAATTAATTTCTTCCTGCTGATATCGAAGAAGCTGCTAATAAAGTCACTTTCGAGTTATTGCCTAGTAAGCAACAATACGAGTTTTCGTACAAACGTTTCATTAGATGGTGCGATCTGAAAAATGTTAGTGGCAAGTTCAGTCTGATATAAAACATTTTTTTCTACAGCCGCGCGCAAAATAACTAATATCTAAATTGAAATTAAATCGCAAAATCGACGAATGCCGTGGATCCTTATTTTGCGCTCTAGCGCGAACATGGAAAAGAAAAATCTCACTTTTTCCGTCGAGTGTGCTATGAATGGTCATGTAAACCGAAGATAAATAAATGACAGTCGTGCGTTTGTTACAGTTTGTTGCTGGCAATCCTGTTCTAAATATGCCCGAAGCCCGAATATAATATGTCAAAACTGACAGTCATTTGCAAATTTCAGAATAAGTATAGAGAAAAATTGGATTTAATTTAAAAAAATGCGGCTGTAGAAAAAGTCCTGCGTGTTTTTCGAGCGCAAAGTAAGATTGCCGTATTCGAAAGATTACTGCGCGACGCGTAGCGGCAATCCGTTACTTTGCGCTCTAAATACACAAATAACTATTTTATTACGCGTGCATCATAATCAACGATTATCGCACGCTGCAGCGTGCTTAAAATAATGTTTATGATGCGCCTACTTTTTTAAAGGTTGCTATAGAAACATTTGATCATGTCAAATGTGACAGATTAATATATTCGTCAATATATCCCTTAAGTTTAATACTTAAAACATTTTTGAGATTATGTATAAGAGAACTTTAAAGCCCTTGTCGCGCGTGCTTTAAAGGCCCTCTTATACACTTATATCATAATATACTATTATATTTTCGCACCAGTGTTAAAAGTAAATTACTTTTAGCACCAGTGCCATAAAGTGACATTTTAGACACTGACAGCATGCGTTAAAAATTGTACTTTTAGTGACGTTTGTAGAAAATAGTTATTTTTATTTAGGTACGTGTGACAAACACTATTTTTTGTCATACGCTACCAAAATTTTATTCTTCAGAACGCTTAATTTTGCAAATTTACCATAATTTTTGGAATCATAATGTACGACAAAGTTAGCTTAGAATTTGATATCGTAGCAACTATTTGACAATTTTGTCATGTCATTCGAAATTTGACATATTCAGGAATTTTGGAATAGTCCCTAAAGGTTGCCATGACGACTTTTAGGGACTAGGCCTAAAAAGAAGCATTTTACGGACTCAAATGAGTCCGTAAAATAGCTATTTTTGGGAGCGTATGACAAAAAAGAACTTATGTGTCTTAAATGAATTGTTTTAAAATATTACTAGATTATTTAGAGTGAGTAGAATTATTATTTGTAATTTTTATCTCTAGTTTCTAAGCCTTTATGTGACATGTCTTGCACCCTTTGGGTACTTTGTAAAATTTTGTTAAATTGGTGTATTGTAAATCTACTTTTTTTCTTTGGGACAAATAAAGACATTCATAACATGTTTCAGAATAAAACCTTTCGGTAATGATAATGCAATTTTGGTTCTTCCAGACTGTTTTATTCAAAATACTTCACATACAAAAATCACTAAAGGTATTTTTAAATCTAAGAAAATGTATATACAGATGTTTTCTTCAAGTTTTAAAATTTGCAATTACCTATTATTAGCAAAAACATTATTGCCAAGTTTCTGTATCAACTTAGCTATTAAACTATTTTGTATTTTTACTTGTTGAACAAGTTCCCCTTGTTTCTCTAGTTTTCTTTTTTTTATGTCTAGCTTTTCTTCTTCTCTTTTATCGAGAGTATCTAAACAAATTAAAAGCTGTTCATGTGTAGCATTGTGCGTTTTTAATATATCTGTATTGGTATCCAAGTTCCTTTTCATAACTTTCCTTAATTCTTTAACTTCTCTCACAAGTCTATCACTATCTGTGGAATAATCTCTAGGATGATACTTTTCTTCAGCAGAATGCTCGAATGCCTCATGATCAGGATTTGAAAAGAGGTATTCAATATTATTAGCAAAAATATTATTTTTATTGTCTTTTAAGCTTTCTTCATCAGCGGAATGAGAATCTTTGAGAACCATTTCAACTAACTTCTCATCGCTTTGTGTGTACTCATGTTCTGGCTCGTCATAGTCTTCAAATTCATCATCTTCATCTTCTATAACCTGTACATCATCTTCCTCTGTGTTTTCTGTAAAACCTGGTGGTACGTTTAAGTTTATTTTGGACACTTCATCTATTTCTCTCTTAAATGACGGCTTCTCCATCCTCAAAACTACTTCTATTTCACTAAAAAGGATTACAAAGTTCCAAATGGATTTGCCTATTTTATATATAATATACTGTTCTACAGGCTACATGACTGTTATTTAATCCAATTACAAAATAGGTCAGTCTGTCAGTAACAATAGACACTTACATAACTTGGTACACTTCGATGTATAATTGGTGTTTTATTGTAAACATGACTTTTCTATCTTCTTTACTTTTTACCAGTAAACTTTTAAATAATTGACATGTAATATGTTGATATGTTAAATTCATATAAAAAATTGTCTTATATTTAAAAGGTCAATATCAATAAGTAGTTATATTTTTGGCTACCCAAACATGAGGATGCGATACCTATTAGAAACCAGCTTTATGCAAATTGACTGCTTTCTCTTAAACTTTACAGAAAATTCTCAAGAAACCTACTGATGGAGAGAGTAATATTTTGAGCATGCCTATTTCACAATTAAACATAGAGAGTCAAATTTCTGTAAATAAATAAACCAAATACCTAAATCGTTGAGGTAAATAGAAATTTTACTTACTCGTCAAACATTAGCCTCGGTTTGTCAGAATTTTTCAGTGGTTTTCCAGTAACTAATTTCTCATATTTAGTGAGATATCGTCTCTTCAATGACTTCCATTTATTCTCACACTGTGCTGAAGTATAACTATATCCTTTTCTTTCTAGGTGAGCAGAGCAATTATCAAATAGACGTCTCTTAGATGGCAACTTTCCATTATTGAACAAATCAAATTGTTTTGGTAATATTCTTAACAGTTCGGCTGTGGCTGGTTTTGTCCATTCCGTAAGAAGCGGTCTGTCTTTCTCTAAAATTATCAGGTGTAATTTATATAGTTAAAACTCTCAAGCATATTCCTAGTTCAAAGTCCACTAGTTATTCATACCAAAGGCTTTCTTTAAAAATATCTTTGTATCTACTATGTATATTTAATTATATTAGAGTCCATTAGAGCCATCACTAATGAGTTTTGGTTAAAAAAAACACCTGAACTAACTAGAACTAACCTAATCAAATTGTTCATTCGTTTTCATAGATAAATATATACCTATAAGACAGTTCGTTTTTGAAGTGGCTACATTTCGAGCTAGCTTCACATACGACTTTGTACCAAATTACATCTCAATATCTATAAGTTCTTGTAAATTAGTATGAAATAAAAGACAATAGGAATAATGAAATATCAAAAAATTTAAAAAATTTAGTACTGCTTCTGTAAATAGTACACCTACCTGAAGTAATATAAATAACTCCATGTTCTCCAAAATCAACATCTTTAATACCAAGGGACGACATACTTTACAAGTTAAAATTGCAGTCAAATATATAAAAGCAAAATTGAAATTTCCAATCTTTTGCGTGTTTTACTCCAACTAGAACAGCCTTATTTCCACTCAGAATCGGAGCAAGCAAACACAGTGTACAGTGTTACTGCACTTTTACTCTATTCAATTCGAGCAGACGCTTCGTGATCGTGAAAGTTCTTACGAAAAGGATCGGGATTTAGAACATGGCGGCCGACTCAGATCAGTGTCACTTTTAGATGCTCCAAGCTCCAACCAAAGTGTTCGGAGTGCTTCGATGTTGTCAAACTTATTAGTTTATAGTCGCTAAGAATGCCAAGTCGGGGGTTCGGAACCTTCGGTAAGATGCACTATCACGCAGCTTTATGCACTCTATACCTTTGAATATCATTTTTATATTCAAATATATGGAAACACAATTTCAATCTACACACTCGACGCACCTTTCTCTAACATTCTCGTCTACCTACCGCAATGTTGAGCCTTCACGCATGCGTACATACTAATTCACATATTTTTCAGTTCTTTTTGAAGCGAAACTTCTTGATGCGCGCCGGGAGTAAAATTTGAAGGTCGCGACACGACGAGAGGTCCCAAGCGTTAGCGACCCGACGAGATGTCCCGTTACGATGTTTCATTGTGATATCTTTGTTAGTTTACCTATAAAAATATGGGATTTCCCTATTACCTTATCAAGACATAAGCGAAACTTTCATGATGAATATTTTTTTTTTCATTTAGGCCTTCCCTTTATGTTAATTGAGTGGTATATTTAAAAAAAACTACTTTTTAACCAAATCCGGTACGATATGTATAAGATTTTATTGTGATATTATCTTTGTTAGTTTAGAAGCAAAAAATACGGGATTTGCTCTATTACCTGGTCAAGACAAACTTTTATGAAGAATGTTTTTTTTCGTTTAGGCCTTCCCTCTTTGTTAATTGAATGGTATATTTAAAAAAAAAACTACTTTTTACCCAAATCCTTTGCGATAGGGCGTTTAAGTTTAAGAAGTTTGACTTCAGATATGCGCACATAGTGCACAACCTTTTTTTTCTTGATTCTGGGCATTGCCATGGGTTAATTTAGGTTAGTTTTGTTTGGTTGCGCTCCCGGAGGCGAGATTTCAGATATTAGTGCACTTGTAAATTCATGCGGTTTAAAGCCCTGGAATTGACAGGTATAGGGCCCTCCTCTCCCTGCGGGGCTCAAGACAAAGGAACTAACCAAGTGCTAACCCAAGCAAGAGAAACCTTACAATAAAACAAAACCGACGGGATTTGAACCCGGGTCGCCGAAGTGAAGGCTAATCATGCACACCCCTAAACCATCTGCTGACTTGCACAGAACTGGTTGAATCACGATGACATGGCATCACCTCTCGAACTAGCCGATCATGCGCCTCTCATTCACAAGTGCACTAGTATCTAAATCTCGCCCTCCGGAGCGCAAAGCGTGCGTAGGGACATGCGTGAAGTGAAATATTAGAACCACTCACCTTACCACTTCGCTAGAATATATCTTTAAGAGTATCGAATTGGAGAATATGGGTATAAATATTAATGGTGAAAACTTCGCACACACCGGGCTGCTGTCAAATGCGCAGGTCCGAAGGTCGCAAATTTGTGGTAGGTAGGCGCGAGTTTCTCTAACCGTGTTAGAACCATCAGGATAGGGGGATAGGGGATGATTAAAAACATTTGTTGTTTCCCGTACCACATCAGAGTATCAGACTGCTTCAGAGTTGCTCGCGCATTATTGTTCACAAAAATGTGTAATATTACACATGCATGGCCCTCCGCTCGCTACGGGGGCGCAACCAACAGAAATCAACCAACCCCAAACCAAAAAGTTACCCAAGGCTTGTCCACTATGAAAAAAAAATCTTTTCACATATATAATATTAACTATTAAAAAAAAACATGTTTTGCTACTGGAATCGAACCCGGGTGGTTGTATCGCAGACGCAGCATCAGACCACTGCGCTACGGAGACATCAACTCGCTAGACCCTAAAGATATGCCATTCTTCATCAATGTAATGCGCGCGCATCTCTGAAGCTTCCTGATGCGATACGGGAAACGTCTATTGATTAAAACCATGGAGTCATGATGAAAACCATAGTAGCGTCTTCCGACAGCGATCTATTTTGAATTTTTCTGTTCGGTTCCACGACGCGCCGACGTTGGCCGAATCGGCAGAATTACCCATGGCTTCACGTAACACTGAATTGCATCCAAGGGTCTGGTAGCTCAATGGTTAGATAGTGTGGTTGTGATGCGAATATTTATAAAACGTTTTTTTTTCTTGATTTTGTGTATGCCTTGGGTTAGTTAGGGATAGGTTTTGTTTGGTTGCGCTCCGGAGAGGGCTATGCGCAATAGCTTGATTATTGCCGCCATTTGACCTAGGTGGCCGAAGGTACCCAGAAAAGTTCAAAACAGACCCCTGGCTGAAGACGTTTGTGAAAACCATCATCTCTTGATGATGATGCTAACATGGTTAGAGAAATGCGCCTCTAGTGTATACGTGGTTCGGTATTGTGGATAAGACTGTGTTGTAGTTTGTAGTTGCTGATATGTTCCTTTAGAACCTTGGCAGAATTTTTCTGTCTGAGCGATGCTGTGCTTTTTGTCTTCAGTAATAAAGGGGTTTATGCTATTTGGCCGTGTTTGGAGCCCAATTAATTTATTTTACTTTACCAACACAAAATATCCGGGGATATTTTGTGTTTACCAACGTCGCATTCACAACCTGACAGATGTCATGTTTCAGGGAGCCACACGAGCCGCGAGCGAGATTTCAGTTTGTATTGCACTTGTGAATGAGAGGCGCGTCATTGGCTAGCTACGTGAGGTGACACATGTCTTCGCAGTGCAACCAGTTGTGCGTAAGTCAGCAAATGGTCTAGAGGTCTGCATTGTTGGCCTTCACTTCGGCGACCCGGGTTCAAATCCCGTCGGTTTTGTTTTTTTTACAATTTTTTCTTGATTTTTGTATTTTTCTTGGGTATGGCATGGGTTAGCACTTGGTTGGTTTCCTTTTCTTGAGCCCTGGAGCGAGCGAAGCGAGCGGAGGACCATATACTTGCCAATCGCAGGCTTTCAAATTGCATGCATTCACAAGTGCACTACGAACTGAAATATCGCGAGCCGCGAAGCTCTATTTTTGACAGAAATTTGACAGCGTTGATGACGTTTTTACGGCTAATTGTAGCCCTAATGTTAAAAATGCAAATGTTTTCTTTTAATTTTGGGCATGCCTTGAGTCAGTTTTGTTTGGTTGCACCACCGGAGCGAGCGAAGTGAGCAGAGGGTCATGCCTACAATAATTTTTTACCATTGTGCATGTGCAACCACCCACGCAAACAATTTAACATTTGCGCTACATTTATCCGCTCTTTTTTATTCCTTATTTCTTCTGCTAATAGGGATTGGCTCATGATCTCGGCTTGTTCTTTGTTAATAAGCATTATAAATTATTGTTATTTATTTACATTTTGATTTTGATCTTAGCTCTTTCCTTGATCTGACTAAATATAAGAGTTTTTGATAGTAGCTATTAATATTTCTTATTATTCTCAGTTATATCTGAAGCACATCAAGCTACCGACGAATTGACAACAAATCATCAAAATTTTCAAAATAAACACAAGCGTGTACCCATAGGGGTTAAATTTTCGATGCGATACCGTGCATGCGCAATGGTGAAACAAGAATAATAGGTATTATAATGGCTTTGCATGGACTTCCGTTCGCTTCGCTCGCTACGGGGGCGCAATTGAAGAACTAACCAAAACTAACCCAATGCTAACCCAAAATTAAGAAAAAAAATTTAAATTACTACAAAACGAAACATAACCTTAAAAAAGGTGAACAAAACATCTGTCGCGACCACTTCCGGTCCAGCCGTCGAAGGACGAACACGTTGGAAACGGATTACAGAATTCGGCACGGGCAGTGGAAGCTGTTTGCTTAGATAACGTGTTCCAATCCTTCGGGGGGTGTCTGGAAAGTCGTGCCGGCTGGACAGTGTAAGGGGTGGGTCGTGTAGTGTGGGATGATTCCTACTAGGACTTCAGGGAATTTCCGTGCGTGGTAGCGTGGCCTGAGGGCGGTCGGGGGTGTTCCCTACGGGGATTTGAAGTCTCTGACAGAAAGTGGTTATACCTACAGTGTGCGAAGCCTCCTTGCATAGGAACTCAGTTGTGCATTTCATTAGCGTATAGTTGTATAAAGCTCGGAAATCACCAGGGGCACAGGCCCGTCTTACTGGTTTTTCCCACCGAATACAAGGCCCTTCAAACTGGACTAACGTGTAACGGATGTAGAAGGGTAGCTCTATCTCTCCCTAAGCGCCGGGCGAAGGGTGCGCTGGCAAGTTGCCTCGTAGCAGTGCCATTCAACCCTCTGTAAAGAGGGTCTAGAATTATCGCCATCATCATTATCTGCCGCGACCGACGGGAATCGAACCCGCAGGCAAACACTCTGCCTACTACACCACCGAGGCGTTGAAGGAGTTTGGCTAGAACGTAAAGACATGGATAATTCCTATATTTCGGCCATATTACGCATGCAGGGTATCGCATCGAAAATTTGACGCCTATGGCTAGACGCTTTTAAAATAAACACAGCGATATCATGACCAACCTTTCGACTACTTTCGAGTTCTATCAGTAATGTCATGGTCTGCATAAGATATCGGTTTCTTTAGTTTTGGTTGATTTTGGTTATGAATCATGGAATATGGAATACGGAATGATATAATTAAAGCCACTGTAATTAAAAGCACCACCTTCTATGATGTGCTACAGAGAGGGGAGGGAGTTGTTAAAAGCAACGGAAGCACAGTTTAGAAAATGAAATGACCAGTGCAGTAATATACTGATCTCGTTACCACTTGGATCCATGACGTCATCAAGTAGCATTCATTAGAAACGTGTTATTTGAAAAAGATTATTATCATAAATGTATTCAAATTATAATTTTTTTAGGAGGGCGTTACTTCTTTAGGTCTACTATATCCATAACGTCAATAGTAAAAGGTACTAACCAAAGCTAACCCAAGGCATATCTAAAATCCATAAAAAAAAAATGAAAAATATTTGCGTTCACGGACTGAAGTCAAACATCAGCACGTCATTTGAATCACACACATCATTTTAGGGCCACTCGTGTAAGTTTGTCAATAAAACTAATATATAAAGTTAACGGTACCTCGGAAAATAGCAGTAAGATATAAGGTGTTTTTCTTTCACTTGCGCTAAGTACACCTTTTGCACCAACTCTTTTTCTTTCTACGGTGCACTTGCACTGAGTGCCATTTAGTGCAGCACTTTCTCCACCGACTATTTTGTTGGTGTAAGTTGGTGCAGGATGGTGGGACAATGGCGGAAAAAATGGTAAACAAATCAAAATTTAACCTAGAATTTTGTTAAGCTGTTGCTGTCTAAGTCCCAAGACAATACTTTGTGATACAACGGTGAGATGTTTTTTTCTTTCGCTGATGCACGATTATTTGGTGCAGCTGCACTGACGTACGCCAAGTGCAGTTGGTGTAGGTGAAAGAAAAACACCTATAGAGTCAGCTGTCATTAGAGGAGAGGATAGCTTCCAAGATGCATTCCGTTTATTATTGGTCGAAATAATTGGACGTTATTATGGTTGTAATATGCACAAGAAGAAGGGGGATTCTTTGTGGTAATATGTTTTGAATGGAAGGCAATGGAATATATTCGCGGAAACACGTGCGACCTGCTGTATATCCACTATAATACGGCTCTTAAAATATTTCACTTCACACATGGCCATCCGCTCGCTACGGGGGCTCAGCAAACAGGAACTAACTAACCCAAAGCAGGTCCAAAAGCAGGGAAGAAAATGTAGTACAACAATCCAATCTAACATCGTTTCCAACAACGATTTACACAAACAATTATTTACAGGTAGTATTTGTACTTACTTAGATCCGATCGGGGAGCAGCAGTAAGATGCAAGTCAATCATCGCGAAGTCAACTGACGATGAGGTATTCCAAGCCTCGCCCAATTGTTTCGACCAATTGTAAACGGAATGTATATTGGAAACTAGCCGCTAATGTCATTAGGCGCATTTAAAGATCCTTTACACAAATAGTGCACTATGTAAAAATCGACCTCCCCTATTGGTCGATCCATCTCGTATTACGATATGTCTGCGTGATGCAATCGATTTCTGTCAAGAGCTCTCGTGGTGTAGAGGTTTAGATCGTTGGGTCTCGCCTGGAAAACGCGGGTTCGAATCCCGTTGTTTTTTTTTATTTTTTTTTTAAAGATTATGTTTCTAAACAGCTTTTTTTCTTCATTTTGGGTATGTCTTGGGTTAGCACCTGGTTAGTTTCCTTTACATGAGCCCCCGTAGCGAGCGAAGCGAGCGGAGGGCCATGCGGATCGACCAACGGGAAAGGCCGATTTTTATATAGTGCACTATTTGTGTAAAGGATCTTATAATGCTCATTAGGCCTGTTCATTTGGTCTGCTCTCACTACTCTAAGCGGCCTGGAGCCGGAGATATTCTTTTGTTCGCTTGGGATAGAATACTGTGCTCGGGATCAGAGATCATGCTCTACTTGCACCTAGACTGGAGGTGGAGCAGTTTGAGCAAAAGCAGAAAGATGACACATAATAAACAAAAACCGCAGAATATAAAATAATAACATAACTCCACTTTTTAAATTTTGAAAGACTGAAAGGCATCATGATCTTTTTTGAGGAAAATACCCCTATATATAAAATATTCTATCCACGTGCTGTCTTAACAAAAAACGCGTTCATTTGGGGTAGCAAGCTAGGAAGTCGTCCGAGCAGGAAATATCTGTTTGGCGTGGAGTTATGGCATTTCGTGTTCTGCTCAAAGCTGATTTCTTTGATTTTCCGAGCAGGTTGAGCAAAGCTAAATGAACGGGCCTATATATGCAGGTCGTTACTGCGAAAAGTCACTTGAAAAGTGTTTAGTAACCACATACTTTATATAAACAATGCCACAGGTTACTTGGTCCACGAAGTATTCTTTGTGGAAGATTGATAAGAATGACATATTATCGGGCCCGGCCTCCCGGCCACCATAATATTTATGATTTACTCATTAACCTTCCTAAAAAAAGTAAATCAAGAAATAAAGATCCTTGACTGCAGGTCGTCTTTTGTTTTTTGCCTTTGTCTGCGTAGACCGTATCGCCTGGTGTATTTTTTCTATGAAGCGTCGACTTCGGTACTGTAGGAAAACGCTAGGCACGCCCTTTCCTTGTTTAGGAGCTTTAGTTAATCCACCCCACAGTTCCATTAGTGTTTTTAATTAAACCAATAAGGATGCACTAGATAAGAAGCGAGAGTAAACCCATGGCCCTCC
Organism: Pissodes strobi; assembly: GCA_016904865.1. Taxonomy (NCBI): domain Eukaryota; kingdom Metazoa; phylum Arthropoda; class Insecta; order Coleoptera; family Curculionidae; genus Pissodes; species Pissodes strobi. Next base: position 150,811 of record MU182900.1, on the reverse strand, counting down.
GTTCGCTTCTGGGGTGCAACCAAGTAAAACTAACCCAAAGCATGTCCAAAATCAGTTTTAATGTAGCAGAAAAAGCTTTATTTTTACATTTTTAAAATTTCATGTCACTTTTATGCATTCCTATTGGTTTAATTAAGACCCACAACGGAACTAAGGGGTGGATGTACTTTCGTTATTTAGGATGCCTTGCTATAAGTGGAGAAAAAAGGAGTAGGTCGTGTAGGTTACATATAATATGTAAACAGGGTAAAGATAGAGCGTAATGTTCACTATCTAGAGCAAACTGAGCAAATTTTTAAAATTATTCAGTCATACTGCAGAATTTAATTCTTCATTTCATAATTCTTGGGTGGATTATCTTTTTGAGTTAGGAAAACACTTTTCGGGAGCCGAATATGATCTTGCCCAATCAGGGCTAGTCTTGACAGCTCATTAATATCAATCTTGTACAAATATATTGAGCCTGGTTAGCAACTTCTTATAATATTGTCTCAGGTGCTCCTCTAACCGGTGCTCTGACGCTTTAGCAGTAGAGTAGCTCAGTAGTAGGGTGCGACTTCGACTCGAGCAGGTACGTATCAGGTTGGTTATTCAAGGAAAATAATAAGAACTTATTTAGCTCCCTTTGGGTACAGAATGAGTCTTAGTAAAAAAGGTAGCATGACGTGAGGATAGCTCGCCAATGCGTGCATTCAAGCTGTTATATCCGTAGGGTTTAAATTGGATCTACCGCCTTATAAGGAGGTCGATGCTAGCTCCTACGAGTAATAATGGTTACTTATTAACCTCGAGGTTAAAATATCTACTACTGTAACAGGCACTTCATTTTTCTAAAGAATAAGGCTTTAGGGCCTGACAACTGTCGTAACATGTAGGTACTTGCTAATCTGGAGATTGGAGATAGGGGCCACTTACTGCAACTACTCTTGTATGTCAATAATGTTGGTAAAATATATTTCACCCTAAGGATAAGGTAAGAAGGCTAATTAGACGTGGTTAATTGATATACCTACCGCTATGTTTGCAGCTACCATTTACATTCGATTATCGCTGATGCTGAGATGCTGATACTACATTTTTGCGCGTTTTACTCCTAAGCGCATAGTGAGTGAGTATCCAAACTAATTCATCAATAAAATGACGTACACCAAATAACATATTAAAATGGTCCTCGTATATTAGATTCAGTGTAATATCGGTTCTTTTGAATATTTTATTAATACTTACTTAACTGAATGTGAAAATAATTCAAAAATACACTACAGTTCTAATACATTGTACTCGAATCAAATCAAGATCAAGACAATATTTACCAAGGCACATACTAAGACATGTCTTATCTTGGTTTAGCTGGACATTCACAATATTAAATCCAGAATTGGCCAAAGTCGTGGCTTGCTTTATTCGGGCGTTCCAGAATAATAATTATTAACAACTCACTGCCTTGCCTCTTCTTACAGCATCGAATACAGATCGGTTTAGTACCAACTTCTAATAACCTTGCACAGACTATGACCAGGCAGAATTTCGTGCTTAATTAAATCATGTTCTAGCGAGAACAAAACACTTCGTATGCTTATCGTTGGGGTGGTGCAAAAAGTCACACATTCAAGAAATAATGATCTAGAGGTGTTATATGTTATAAAACATATAGAGTGTATTTTATTACATGTTTTAAGAATCTGATATTTTATTACGTGAATTAAGATATCAGCATTCTTGAACATATTAGTGCATGCATTCTTTCGGTTAAGATAAGATGTGAATTTTAAAACCATTATAATTTTAGAGCTAAAAGACCTAAGGCTTTTCCGAGCATGCCCGGTTTTTAAATTTCGATAATTTGCCAACTAGTTTTTGAGATATTTATGGTTCAAATTACCATGGGTAAAATAAACATTGAAATTAAAAATTTTTAATGCTTTTTAAATTTTCCCCGGATCCGTCGATTTAATTTGCAAAAAGCGTAGTTTAAACGCGATTCGATTTTTCTAAGGCGAACCTCATTCAAGAGGTAAAATCTACCCCGCATATTTAGATAGAGAACACAACACAGTAGTTGTTGTAAACTATCGACCAATTAGTTTTTGTGATATGCGCATTCAATATTGTTGAGGTGCAAAAATTTGCGAAGTTTTTACGAAATATTGTCTTTTAGCTGAATAAGACGGTTTAGTTAGTGTAAGTAGGTACGCCAATTTTTTTTTTGTATCTAGACCCATTTAAAATTTAAATGCGTATATTTCGAAAACTAATTGATCGATTTAAAAAAATATATAATTTGTTTTTCAAAAATAGACATTCAAAACAAGGTGTTTTAAGGGTTTGCTAACATTGGAATATTTGTAAAAAATATAATTTTCAAGGGATGACAATACAATACAATCTTTATTTTCAACATTCCATTTCATTTACATGGGACCTAGCAATTAGATTGCGATTTATGTGTTTCAGCAAGTTTCACCTTCGCACTGCGTTACCGGCTATCGGCTTACTCGCTTCTACTCATATCGTTCACGGCTGATGGCCTGCCTATTCTAACTTAAACTAAAACCCTATGTACTTGTACATGATGATACAAATCTACTTCTATGGGCCTCTTACCCTTCAAGCATAGTAAAATGTTCGTTACCTTTAAAGGCTGCTGTGGAGTGTGTGCTTGTTATTCAGTTTTTCGAACGGCGGGGACTGAATCAGAGGAAAAACTATGTGAAAAAACCTCTTTCTCGTTTCTTTGGTTACCTAGCTTAATACTTTTGGGGGCACATCACTGTGCCCTTTTGTGCAGGACAGATGGAACTGCGTGTCAGGCAACGGCCTGTTCAGTCAGGTTCAAATCAAACGAGCTCCGCCAGAATTTGCGGTCCAGTAAAGGAGTCACAGGCAGCTGAGGCAGAGTCTATAGATATTCTCTACTGGTATTTAGATTGTGGCTGAGGTGTTTGGTTTGCCAGTGTGATTTATATTACATATTTACAGTGAGATAATTACGTTTCTAATATATACAAATATCTTGTCTACAGATTTTGTTATGTACAAATACCTAGATCAACTGTCTAGCTATCCATCTTGAACTATATAACGTTTTTCTAGGGTGCATTCCCTTACGGTGTTCCGAGTAGCTTAGAATACCTTAGTAGTAACGCCTTATGTACATGTGTTACGTTTGAATTGTGTATTATTCAGGCGGCCGAGGGTGTTGGAAATAGATGTTGCTCTATGCACGGGTCCATGTGTGGGCCTGTTCTCGGGATTGTATCGTAGTTCTGCTATGCCGGCAGTTGTCGGCGGGCCACGTATACCAAAGTTGTAAAACTTGCATGCCATTTTATCGAAATCTGTCATTCTGGTATAGCGGCTCGCCGAGAAGGCGTAAGTAGCGATTTTGTATCTTTTGGAGCGAGTTTTTATGTGTTTTTGCGACAGAGCTCCAGACAGAGCTGGCCTGATTATTGCCTTGTATATTATGATTTTATTTGCTGGACTTAAAAAGATCGCGGCCTAATCAGCATGCTTAAGTTCTTGTATGCAGCCTCATTTTTTCTTTTTATATGCAGGACGTGCTTGCTAAAGTTTAGCCTTCTGTCAAATATGATGCCTAAATATTTGACTTCATTTTTTACATTTATTGTGGTCCCTTCAATTACGAGAGGCGTTATCTCGGTGTCTTTATATTTTCTTGTAAGTATCGCAAGCTCGGTCTTTGGGATATTTAGGCTAATTTTCCAGTTTTGGTAGAAGGGTAGCAGGATGTCAAGGTGATCCAAACGTTTCAATTTCGCTGCATGTGCTATCCGCGATTGCGTGTACACCGCAGTGTCGTCAGCGTAGAGCGCTACATTAGATTCTGGGAAAGATGGGATGTCCGCTATGTAGTAGTTAAAGAGCTGGGGTGATAAAACCGTGCCCTGCGGCACTCCTGCTTTTAGTGGCCTTATAGACGATTCGGCCCCACCAGCCCGTACGAACAAGGTGCGTTCGGCAAGGTATGACTGTATCAGCGCCACTAAATGCATAGGAAAGCTATATTGGACATACATTTTGTATAGTAGGCCGTCATGCCATACCCTGTCGAAAGCCCTCTCAATGTCCTGGAGGAGGAGTGAGGTATTTTGCTGCCGACTGAAGCCGTCAATAGTATCTTGAGCAATTTTTGCCGCTAGCATAGCAGTGCTATGCTTGGCTCTAAATCCAAACTGCTCTTTTGGAAGGACCTTGAGCTTTTCGGCCATGTCACCCATCCTGGACAAGATGAGCCTTTAGCCACCTTCCCCATAGTAGGCAGCAGAGAAATCGGTCTATAAGAGCCGGTTAATTTCGGGTCTTTCCCCGCCTTATGTATCATTACTACATGTAGGCGAATAATAGCGTTGACAATATGCATGAAGTGGATTAGGGATTTTTTAGGTAGATTACGTAAGGTTGAGTTGGGTAGAGTGTCGTGTCCCGGGGCTTTATTTCTGGGCAGATGGCTAAGAATTTTCTTGAGTTCAGGTAGTTTGACTAGGAGTTTGTTCATAGTCCTTGGAGGGATGGGGTATTTTTGGCATTTGAATTTGTTACTTGTCATGGTTACGTCAGTGTGGAAGGGAGTAATGTCTGGGTTTTCTCCGTGTATGCGCTCCAGGAAGTCCGCGAAAGCCTCCGCTTTGCCCTGGTCACTGATGACTTCCAGTCCATTGTGTTGAATGGCCGGGAGGGGCGCGAAGGTTCCGCGGACATTCCTGGCGAGTTTCCAGAGGGAGCCGTCTTGTCCGTTTATTGTATTTATGTAGTCCATCCATTTGTTCGTCCTGTAGTCTCGTATTTGTATTTTAATTGATTCGGTTAGTGCATTGACACGAATTCGGTCGATGCGTGCTCTATTCCTTTGCCATCTGCGCCTGATTCTGTTTCTAAAAGCGATTTGGTCTAGGATGTGATTAGGAAGGGAGTCAGCAGGGCGCTCTTTTCTGACTGAGTGAACTAGAGTATCTCTGATACGCTGGATGTTTAAGGTAAATGTCTGGACTTGAGCCTCCAATTGCTGTACGTTGTCAATCTGCTTAGGGACCACCGTCGCCGCGTTAAGTCTACGTCGGAACTCCCCCCAGTTGAAGTTCTTATAAGACATGCAGGTCTCCCTGCTCTCACAGTGCCTTTATTTTAGTCCAATTACAACTGGGAGGTGATACGAATTTAGAGTATCCATTGTGCGTAGAGGCGAGATATCGGCGATTCCCCTCGAAATCGCAACATACAGATAAGAGGCATTTTGAGTAAATTTTGAGTAGAAAGTGGGAGGCTCGGAGCGGTGGAATGTGAAATCCTGGTTACTTTCTATTATTGAATATAATATTCGGGCTGATCTGTATGTCGACACATATCCCCATATAACATGGGGTGCGTTTAAGTCGCCAATCAGAACAGTCCTCCTATTGTTTGGGAAGAAGGCGAGGAAGTCTTCGCAGGTGAAGGGGGAGCGAGGGGGGGCATAAGCCCCCATAATCCGCAAACCGCTTTCGGTTTCTATGCCGACATGGTCTATAGGAATCGCAATGTTCGGGATTCTTCTATATTTGAGTGACCTGCGAATCAGGCAGGCAACGCCCCCCGCTCGCGGGTTAGGTCTCTCAAATCTTTCGATTTGATAGCCCTGAACCTTTAGTATGAACGATGGTTCGATGCGGAATTCTAATAAAAAGATAACCGGGAAAGGATTATCATGCACAAATTGTTTGAACTCGCCCAATTCGTTCTTGATTGAGTTGCAGTTCCAACTACATATATTAAACATAAACTATAGTACATTATATGTTGTACTTGGCGAGCGCCTCCGTGAAATATCTCACAGTGGCTTGTACAATGGCTACCTTGTCGCCACTGCAGGACTTCAGCATCGAGAGGAACTCGTCGAGCGCAAAGAAAAGCTCGTTTATGTTAACCAAAGAATTGATTTCATTAATTGTGTTAGAAAGCCTTTTGAAATTGGTATTAAAATCAGTTTGTGATATTATGTTAGAATTTGTACAATCATGCATACATTATTGTTTCCCAATAGTTGAGGTTTATTTTTTCCCAAGGTGTCGGGAAAGTGACGGTCATAGGGCTGTCTCTTACGGCTGTCTTCTTCCCGTTCTTGTTGTTGGCCATTGCTCTGGCCCTGACCTCTTCGCTGGCCAGCTGCACTGTGTTGTTGGTTGTTTTGCCACGCGGGTCTAGCCGGTGGCGGTGCAGGCTTCTATGTTTGCTTGGCTTTAGGTGGTGCTAGTAGGCCAAGCTTATAGACGTACACTGGACAATTATTGTCTATCGAGCGATGATCGCCCCCGCAGTTGGCACACTTTATTATTGTAGCCTCACACGACGTAATCTCGTGAGGGCCCGCACATTTAGAACATTTAAAATTCCTGCGACAATACGTTGCGGCATGGCCCAGTCCCTGACAACGTTTGCATTGGATAATTGGTTTATCCGAAATGCGGTTTTCCCAGGTGACACGCACATCTAGGACGGTTCTACACTCTTGGTTCAGCTTTTTGAGTGTATAAGCTGAATCAAGGACAACCAGGTATAAAGGCACTCGAGTTCTCTTCATGAGGTATATGTTTTTGGTGTCTATATTGTACAGGTCGGTCAATTCATGTCTGATGTCGGTGACTTGAATGTCTCCATCTAGCCCCCTTAAGACAAATGCTTTTGTTCTCTGGGCAGTTTCAGCATATGTGTGGTACTGCACCTGTTCCTGGTCTAAACTGCGTTTTACAAAGGCACAGTCCTTTTCAAGCTCACAATAGACGATGATTGTGTTCTTAGTGTATTTTAAAGTGTATTTTGTGATTTGATGTCTCTTAAGGTCTGCTTGTAAGGCTTTGTGATTTTGTAATTTGCCCAGAATCACAATTGGCGGGATAGAGCTCTCTTTCTTTGATTTGGGAGGTGTTTTCTGCGAGTCATCAAGTACTTCTGATTTTCTCTTTGCATTTCTAGTCCTAGTTTTCTTGGTAGCTTTCCTAGCACTACTTGCGACCGATGATATTTCGCTCGTGATGTCTTCTTCCATATCGAACAGGGGTTCATACCGATTTTGCGTCGGAATCGGTGGTTGGCCTCCGCTGTCAAGCTGCGCTATCTTGACATGTTTTTTGAAGGGGGGGGTCTTGAAGGGTGCTTTAAAGACAGTATTTTCTGAGCTCGGTGATACCGCGGGCACAGAAGTGGAGGCGAGGGGAAAAATATTTACACTATTTACATTTTCTTTATTTAGGGTAGCAGCCGGTTGTAGGGTAGGCTCCAAGGGTGTTTTTTGCATGACTGTCGGGTTGGGGGCTGTGGCGTCCTTGGTGAGGGTAGTCGGTTTTGAGTCGGTGGTTTTCTTGTCGATTTTAGGCTTCTTTCTGCCCATATCGATTTTTGGATGCACACTTTCCTTCTTCTTAGAGGTGGCTAAACCATGCTCTAGTTTTAGGTGATCAATTGCCTTGTTTAGTTCGTGTGTGTGCGCACTTTTTGCTCCTTGCCTGACACAGATCGCAATGATTCAATTAAAAAGCAGCACGCCTTGCATTTTTCAGTGTACTGCGTCTTTCGACGGTAAATTTTCCTTGTCTTTTCAAGGATAAATTCATCAGGGGACGTGTGGGAAATGTTGGATGCTATAGAAATATCTCCGTCATCCGATTCAATCATTTTGCCGGCTTAAAAGTCGGGGATCCGTCCCCGAATTGAAGAATGTGCAGCAAAAACGCTAAGTTTCTTGCTATATACAAAAATAAAGAATGTATGTACAATAACACAGTGATATGCTTGGTAATTACAGAAATCCGGCCCGTAAGTCGAGTACAATACGCGATTTGAAGTTCTTTTTATCTGAGACCCCAAGAATCAGTCCTTACTCTTGCCCGCAAGAATAAGGAATGATTCAAGGGATGAGTTTCACCTTTAAAATGAAAGGTGAAAACCCTTCTAGGGTTAAAATTTACCCATATATTTAATTAGGGGACATGGAGTAGTATTAACTAAATATAAGGGCACATTTTACCTCTAGAAGGGATTTCACCTTTCATTTTAAAGGTGAAACTCATCCCTTGAAAATGATAATTTTTTCAAATATTCCAATGTTACCAAACCCTTTAAGCATAAAGTCGACGTGTTCGAGTTTTTTTTTGAAATGGTACTCTAAATACCCTAAAAAGCCTCTGTTTCGATGTTTGTGAAATACCCTATGCAAGAAAATTTTATATAAGAAATATTTTGCTGTTACTATCAAAAGTTTTAAAATATTCTTATTATACTTCTGGTTGGCCCTTAATCACAAACTAGAAATCGTCAAAAAATAATATTGACATATGTAAGTATGTGCATTTATTTAAAGCATAAAAAATATTACTTTTAAGGGAAGGTGTATGTATTACCTACGAAAAAGAAGAAACGTACTAGACTTATCTTCGATGATATGTTATTTTGAGCTTGTTTAGTCTTAAAATTTAAAAATCGTATAATTTTTTGTGATTACAATATTTCTTTGGCATACAGGGGTGAAGGACAATAGTTAGCTTAAAAATATAATTTTGCTTGTCCTTCCTTATTTAAAAGAAACATAGCAAAACATATTCACCTATTACATACCTTTGTTTTTTTTGCAAGCTTTTGGTTAGGGAGCTACAAGTGAGGTTTCCCAATTAATAAATATAATAAATGAGGAATAGACCCCATTTTGAGGTTCATGTTTTTGCGATAGTGGTGTATTTGTTAACATATTTTGAAAAATATCCAAAAACTCAATGTGAACCTGCTAGTGGCAATGTTCTATAGTATATAAGGTCTATTAAGCTTACACAAATATCCCGTACACGGCAATGTTTAGGGCTACCCCCCCAAAAAAAGGCGAAGGTAGGCGCAACAATTTTTTTGTTTTTTGAGTAAAACAGACTTTCTTCTCTAATTTTCTAAACGAGATTCTACTAAGATTTGCTAAGCTATTTTCTGCAGGCTTTACAATAGACAAGACAATACAAAGACAAATAGAGACGAAAAAAAACTTGCTATATTAAAAAAAAAACTTTAAACCATAAAATGGGCTTTAGAATTAGGAAAATATTAGTAGTTTTTAAAAGTGTAGTTACTGCTCATACTTTATAGCCATACACCAAAAAAATACGGTAAAAATACATAAATTTTTTCCCAAAATATTTTTCAAATTTAGGGTTCTGTTACCAAAAAATGCATTATGATTTTTTTCAATGTGTGGCTGTAGGAGAGACTAGGAAATTAGGAATACCAGATCATACTGAGACAATTTACTTGAAATCAGAAAACAAAAACCTACAGATGAAGGCATAATTTACGCAGCCGTCCCCGTAATACTAATTCTGAATGAACATGTAACATGTTATGTCATGCTACATCTATATTCAAATTCGAACTTCAAATGGGCTACTTGTTTAATCGAATTCTTGTTGCCGAATATTTGGCTCATTACTTATTCCGTACAAGTACTCACTTACATTGTACATACACAAAATATTCCCATGATTAAACATTTAAATTAACTGTCAGTTAACAGTATCAGATATACATAATATAATACGTACGTTGGCATTTTTTTAACCATGGAATTTCACATATCGAAATTTATATGGGTGACTCTGCAAATGGTATGCCTTTTTTTGGATAATTACTTCTTCCATTTTGGTTTTGAATTAAATGTTATGAATCAAGCCAAAATTTGGCCCACTATGAGGTATTTTATCGTACAAAATAATTCAAAAATTGTCAGAACATGGATATATTACAAAAAAGTCCTTCCATCACTGCAACATATAAATTGAAAAGTTAGGTAAAATAGGAAAAATAGAATTTTGTTTCTTGGTTTGGAGCATTTGATACAATGTATATGTCACCGGCAAAGTGCATGTTTCAGTCATTATATAGAATACCTAGACAGTATATAGAATGTCCGGGTCCTTTAGGCAGTGTATGAGACATAATTTGTATTTTACATTTTGCCTATGAATTTCATAGAAAGCCTAGAAGTTCTGTAGACTGGCGAATGACTTCCGCGCAATGTACAAAGTTAGCCTTTTTTCACACTTAATTTTTCTAGATTTTGGGTTAATTTTGATTAATTTCTCGCTTCCGGAGCGAAGGAAGCGAGCGACAGGTCATGATGGTATATCAACAAAGACACTTGTGATATTGCTTGAAAATTGAAAATCAAAAATATCGATTATCTTATTTCTATTCTTATTATTTAGTTAGGTACGATAATAAAATGTATTCATTTTATAGATTATCGGCTAGGTATGATATGTAGGCAAAACATAAATTACACAATATTTAACATTTCGCCGGCTTGTAAGGATTTGTAATACCTAGGTAAACTATAAAAAATAGAGATTTAAATACAATGCCTAACCACTTTAGATATTTTCTAGATTACCTGATATCATAGTTTGGCGGTAACATATATATTATATAATCTTGAAATTAGGTTGCTCCTGTATTGTATTAATACTTAACATCTTTTCAACAGGAGGTGACCAAATAAATACAATAATTTGCCATATTTCTTACTAACGTAGATTATAATAATTTAAAACTACATTCGATATACGTTTATAAGCTCTATATACCAAATAAATATGCGAAATTTGATAACTTATCTTATATAGTTTTAACAGATATATTTTCTATACTCTAAACTCCTCTTAGGAAAGTCTCACAAATTGCTTTTAATTAATGCTAATAAATACTTATAGACTATGACATATCGGAGCAGTAAATCACTGTTAAGGAAGATTTCCTACTTTTAATGTAACTCACTTTTGCACACAAATTCCCGGACGACTGCAAAATACTACATATTTTAATATAAATACAAAATAATTATTTATTCTCCTATTCTATTTTACACTTATAATTTATAGCTAAATCTAGTATAAATTACAACCCAATCTGTATGAGAATAAAAGTAGCACAATTTATAACTTATTTATGGACAATCCAATTCAAAATATATACTGATATTAATGTCAATTTAAAATTTAAGTGTCTTAAAGCATTCAATGATAATTAAGGAGCAATTATTATTTCTAGCACGCCTTACAGTTCGATATTTTTGGAAATGTCTTCCCTTTAGCTCATTTTCGTTTCAAGTTCCAAATATTTAGATTATTGCTACTGTATGTACAGTTGTGTTCATTGAAGTGTTGTACACCGATTCTAACATCTTGTAAATCAGGCTTGTTGAAAAAGGTTATTAGTTTTTTTTACTGACATTGGCTATCAATCAAAGTCATAATAGAAATCAATATGCTTCACATGAATTTAGTTTAGAGAGCAAAAATTATTGCTTATATATAAGACGTTGCTTATGAGGAAAAAGATGCGTAATTCCAAATTTAACCTGAAAATAGAGACATCCTTGTGAATGCAATAGAATTACTCTGGGACAAACTGAGCGATGATCCAGAATTAACCAGAAGCCAGAAGTTTCTATTTATCTATACCTCGTCGACTTAATAAAGTGTTAGAGGGAGATGGAGCAATTACTAAATATTAAGAAATCTTTATATGAATAAATTTTGTTATTTTAGATTTGCTGTTAATGAAAAAGAAATATATAATTTTATTAAAAAATAATTTAGCAACATAAACCTTTATATGTATTTGAAATATTTGCTATTTTTCACCAATTATCTTATTTGACTTTGCAACCATTGTTTACTACATTTTTGTACAACACTTTATCGAACTTTTGAAATGATAGGCAGGTTCACAAAGCACAATCGCTGTACAACACTTCAATGAACACAACTGTACTTATTACGAAATACTAATAAATTAAAAGAGTATTTTTTAAATTAATATTACATCAAATTCACATAGGGCTATTTCATTTGTATGTTATAGAAATTACCTTAAGGGTGTATAAAAATATTTTAATAAGCTCCTGTAAACAGATGCAGAATATCGAATCAGAAAAAAATATATACCTATGCAGAGAAATCTAGAAAGAAATTTTGGGGGTGATGGTATATAGATAAAGGACAGGGCCGGTTCTAAGCATATTTTTTGGGGGATGTGGAGAAGTTGAAATGACGAATGGTCCGAATGTAAACGCGGAATATTTTTTTTCCGTCGGTATTCTTAACCTGCACAACGTAGTACACGTTATTTTAAAAGAAAGAAAAATTAAAATCATAAATTCAAAGAACAAAAAATACATAAACATACTTAGCAAACTACGATTTAAGCGAATTTAATTCGTCAACTTTGCTTTAAAGAAGTCCACCGTGAAATTAACGTTTCTAACGGAATATTTTCTAAAATATCCTTTTCTGAGGGCAACATTAACAATGAACCTAGTCGTGAATCGCTCACTCTTGTCCTCAGAAAAATTTTAATAAATTTGAGCTTACTAAAACTTCTTTCACTGGAAGCCACACTAACTGGAATTATTTGAACTGATGTACATAATGGTAAAATGTCTTTTACTTTGTAGCCTTCTCAGAAACTGCATTTAAAGTTGAACAATCTTGACACTGATCGATAAATATCCCCAATTCAGCCCGAAGGGCTTCTATATCTATGTGATATTCTGCTGGAAAAAAATATTGCCGCTTCTATAAGTTTAAATCCACAATTTCGGCGGCTTAGAGGCAATGAGAACATTTTGTAAAGTGACTGTACGGTTTTTAAAAATTTTTTTAAATTTTCTTTTATTGAGTTTATAAGACTATCCAGAACCATTAATTGTGAGATATAAAATTAATGGAGTGTAAAGGTCACTTCTGAATCTCTATTTGGATTCAATTTTTTTGGTCCTATAAAGGGTAGTTGACAAAAAGGTGTAAGAAACATATACTTATTACTATAATATATTAAGATATTATAACAATAATTATAAAAATAAGTAAAAAAGTAGAATTTCGGATTAACATATTCCATATCTATTTCTGCATAGGATTCTAGAGTTCTTTCTTAATGTGATTTGAGGGCAGCAACAGACATCCCCCCCTCCCCTCCTTCCAACACCCATGGTGACATCTGTTTAAAAACGAATTAAATGGAATAAACCACATTATAAATCATTTTCAAATTAAAACGATTTAAGCGTTCTGTTATTGTTTATAAAATATGCGATTTCTTAAATGCAGTTTCTGTTAAACCGTTTGAGACGAAGAACGTGTAAATAAATATAATAAATAAATTGCCTTCGTTTTTGCTTTTTAATTCGACAGTTTTATTATTAAGATAATGAATAAGCTAAAAAATAATTTCATTGGAAAGCTCTCTTAGATCCGCTACTGTACATATGAATTTTTAACACCGAAAAAAATCGTCATTCAACTTATGAGCTGCTCAAAATTTATACAAAAATATAAGCTTGTTTGCCAGATTTATTTATTTGAAATTTACAGTTCTAGTTAAAAATGCGTCAGCCGGTTTTAGGGACATAAAAATCATATTAAATAAAATTGGCATATAATAAAGTATACAAATATCTACAAGAAAAAGCTGCAAATTTGCACCAGAAACGGATGCGCTTATGGTAAGTTTTGGCACTAATTCCATCCATCCATTATAGAATCCCTTTAAGGTAATTATTTTTTTTTCTACTACCGTAAAGTACTAACTTTACGCACGCTTGACAGAGCGTAAAGTAAATTTGTATGCACTAGAACTTAAAGTGATACTCATGCGCTTATGATGAATTTTGGCAGTAATACCATCCAGATATCGAACTGTAAATCGTACTTGAGAATCCAAATATCAGATCAGTGTTGTCAGTTATCGGGTAATTACTGGTCAATTTTGATCGAGTGCTGGTAATTTCTAATATATTTTTGGAGCGAATAATTTCGTGTGATCATCCCTGAAAAAAGAAAATTGGGTCCTGTGTCTCCTGTGACGTGTCAGTCCCCTCAATTTTCCCAGGTTTTCTTATATTCACTAAAAAAGGGATGTTTTATAGAGTACTTTAAGGTAAGCACGTTTTAGTACTGTCGTGAGTAAAGCACTAATTTGACGCACGGGTCACAGTGCATTAAGTAAACTTTTATGCGCTATTGCGTAAAGTAACACGCATGCGTTTATGACAAGTTTGGGTTCGTTCCGCACTATCGAACTGTAAATCGTGCTTGAAAATCCAAATATTTGATCAGTGTTGCCAGTTATCGGGCAAATACTGGTCAATTTTGATTTTGTGTGATCTATCCGTGAAAAATAAAATTGTGTCTTGTGTCGTTTGTGTCCCCTCGATTTTGCATGTTTTCTTATTTTAAGTAGACATCAGAGGATGTTTTATAGTGTACCTTAAGGTAAGCATTTTTTAGTACTGTCGGCCGTGGGTAAAGTACTAATTTTACGCACACGTCACAGTGCATTAAGTGAACTTTTATGCACTAGTGCGTAAAGTAACACCCATGCGCTTATGACAAGTTTGGGTTCGTTCGACAATAATTCTATCAATAGCTGTGTTCGGGTATTAAAATGGAGTTGAAGTAGAGTACGAGTAGATTTTCGGGCACGTGATCGTGGAGCGTATGGTGTCAAAATGAATAGTCGAACGATTCGGAGTTGTTGGACCTGAGAACGACAGATTACTGACGGATTCAAGACAGATGTTTTCTGATTGCAATTTAAATTTTTAGGAAAAGCGTTTATTTTTCAAGAGAATTCCGACACAATGCTTATAACGGGGTTACCTGCCTCGTCTACAACAGGACAATGCGAATATTTACTTATTTCCATACTTTTATAATCTTGGACTACACATGGCCATAAAATTTGTGGATATGACCCAAACCAAATTAAAATTCTCAAGAAACAAGATACAAAATGGAAATCGAAAATGATACTTCTCGCTCGATTCTCAAACTACGCAGGCCCACTCCAATATCTTCCTTCTGAGAGGTGGAACTTTTGGAGTAAACTCTTTTTACCCCACTCCGTAATAGTCGAACGCTGAAAGAGCTACTCAATTTGCGCGAAAAGCTTTACCCGAACGGCTGGAGTACTTTTACGTATGCACGGAGTGAATGGCGTGAGCATCCCGAACGCGCCTCATATCGAACTGTAAATCGTGCTTGAAAATCCAAATATAATAATAATAATATCCTTTATTGCCAGCAACATCATACAAAATGACAAAGCAACGTCACCAAATGGGTATCTTGAAGTACCCTACATATGTTAACCTTGCATTACTTAGGATAAATTATACAAAATAAATACAGTTAATATAACAAACCAATGACATATCTAAAATACAAATAGAACATAGAAAATTGTATAATAGTACGGAACAATAAATTACCTATTGGCATAATGATGCACTTAGAATTAAAAGCAATAGCAAATCTAGATGTAAGTATGCAAAGACATGCAGTTCTATTAGTCAAAACTGAATGAATAAAATGTTTTCTGTTTTAAGTAATTTTTGACATGTCCCTTGAATAAAGGAGTGCTTTGGATCCCCTGCAACTCACCAGGAAGCATATTGAAAGCCTTAATAGCTCGATACAATGGCTCTCTCTCAAAGAATTGGTATGCATAAGGAGTTTGCATTTCTTGTCTGTGTTGTCATGGTTGGGGCATATATCTGAGAAATGGTAGCAAATAAAAAGGGGTTCTTTTTTACAAATACAACAAGTGAAAGAAAATATAACGATGGCACTGTCAAAATATCAAATTGGTCAAAGTATGGCCTACAAGATACAGTAGGGTGTAGACCAAAAATACAGCGTAATATTCGTTTCTGTGCCCTAAAAACATTGCCGACACTTTTCCCAGATCCCCAGAATAGAATGCCGTAGCTTAACATTGACTGTATATTGGAGAGGTAAAACATCCTTACAGTGCTCACAAACACTTGATCCCTAAGCCGCCTCAACAGACCGCAAAAGCTATTTAAACGTATTTCTACAGCATTTATTTGCCTTTCCCAATCGAGGCACGGATCCACATAAATACCCAGAAATTTCATGCTATCCGCGACTGGGATCGATTTTTTGTCAAACCTAACAACTCCATTGAGGTATTCAGCTTAGAAAATACCAAAAGGCCAGTCTTATCCACATTGAGTCCCGACACCACGACCTCATCTGCTCCGCCGCCTCTGAACACGCCACAGAAAGTCCACCCAGGGTCAAGCCAGTCAGCACTATTGATGTATCGTCCGCATATTGACAGATTAGTCCAGAGGCGATATAATTATCGATATCATTGACATATAGCAAGAAAAGGAGAGGCCCCAGGATAGAACCCTGTGGGACACCCGTTTCTATCTCGGACGGACCCGACCAGTGGGATCTGCCCTCCGGCAGAAGACACACCACCTGCTCCCTGTCAGATAGGTAGGACGTTAAGAGGGCCGCGCAAGTGCCCCTAAGCCCATAGTGTTTCAAGCGGGCCAAAAGTATCCCATGATTGATCGTGTCAAAGGCCTTTGAAAGATCGAAATACAATCCTCCTACCTAATCGTCAAGTTTTTGCAACTTAATTTTGTTGAATTATGATGAAAAATGGCCGTGCCACCTCCACGATATGTGGCTCTGGAGCTTATTACCGTCTATATTTAAAGTTTCTATATCAGTGTTTGGTAACCAGTGTTCTGTCGAGCAAAAAATATCTGGACCTAGCTCCTCCAATAATACCTCCCAGTCCAGAACTTTATTATTAATGCTCTTTACATTTAGATGTAGCAACGATATCTTAAGTTCAGACTCTGATTTACATGTAGGCAGTACATGTTTTAAGTGTCCTTTTTCTTGTCCCTCTGAGTTCTTCCGTCTAAAAAATTTCGCCCCAATGAAAACTTGAACTTTTGGAATGTAACACCCGCTGGCCAAAAGCTCTCATCATATACAATATCCTTCAATTCAACATCAACTCCTACCATGAAGCAATTTTGATTTCGGTTTTCCTGTTTTAATTGACACAACTTGACAGAGACATTTTCTCTTTGGGTCTTCGCCTTTTTGGTTATAAAGTCTTCTGTGACAGTTATTTTAATTTTTGACAAAAACAGCCAATTTTTTTTATTTGAATTAGTTATCTTCAAGGATTGAAATTCCCATTTTCAGTGTTCGATCCCCTTTTTCTCTGGAGTTTGTTCCTTTTGAGTTGCTCTCTCGGGTCAAGTTTCGTTTAGCGGAAATCCGTTAGGAAGAAATTAAATTTATTTTTGACATTATAGTACCTGTCTCAACTCAGAACAATCAAAGTTTTTCCCCGCAAATACATCAATCTCATTTTCAAAAAAAAAAATTAAAATAAAAGAGCGAAAATCCACTAGAAAAAAATTCTTGGCTTAGAGTAGCTCTCTACCTCTCTAACCTTTATTAACCAGAGTAAAAAGACAAGCGCGCTACGCGCGCTTGTCTCTTCACTATCCCAAATTACCCCAAACTAACCCAGGCTAACCCAAACTAATCCAAGCTAACCCAATCTAACCTAAACTAACCCAAACTAACCCAAATTACCCCAAACTAACTCAAACTAACCCAAACTAACTCATATACTAACCCAAAATTATCATATAAAAAATCTAGTTTTCTGTAAAACAAAACATTTGCGGAGAAAAGGAAAATTATTTTTGTGCTAGTATTCTTGTGTAGAATCATTCTATAGAACGATATTTTTTGTAGCCGATTTCCGCTATTCTAAACTACAAAAAAAAATAAAAAATTTTCATTAAATAGGCATTTTCGGATAAAACTAATAACACCGTTTTAATTAATAGGTTTTTCTGAACCGGCCTATGACAAAAAAAAATAAGGTGAAAATTATCCAAGTATAGGTTTTAGCTAAATTATCATATAAAAAAAATCTAGTTTTCTGGAAAATAAAACATTTGCGGAGAAAAGGAAAATTATTATTGTGATAGTATTCTTGTGTAGAATCATCCTATAGAATGATATTTTTTGTAGCCGATTTCCGCTAAAAGAAACTTGAGCCGCTCTCTCCAACCTTCTGTATAATTTATTGGTTTATCCTTATTATCGATCATATCAGGTTCATCCTTTCTTGCCCATCCTCTTTTTCTTTGCTGATGGTAGTCTTCATCATTCTTCTTCCAGTCTTACTTTGGCAGAGTATGCGTTCACTTGGATCTCTTCTTCAGGCATTACTGTTTCTGAACCTGATGCTTTTGCTTGTGATCCATTTGAACTTGTCAGCGTTTGTTCCTTCCTAATCTTTGACTGGGCGTCTTCACTTTTGTTATTGTATACTGTTTCGATGAAATCCGGAAACTCGGTGACACTTTTTCGTTTACAATCAGTGTCAGGGCCGAGAATAACAACCGCAGAGAAGCGACAAAACCCATCGGCACCTTTGAAGTTGGAGAGCCAAGTTCAATTTGTCATATGTGACAGATGGCCGGTTTAATACACTGAGATAAATGTAACGAAGGGAAGAGAAATACTATACACCGATAAAACATGTAATTAATTACATGTTTATTATTTACTTTATTAGAAATGTATTATGAATAGTAATTCTCTTTTAGGGTTTAACGGTTTAACTCAGAGTTTACTGATTTGTCGCGTTCTAACCTTTTTGAAGTGAATACTTCTTTGGTTTCATGAGAATGATTTTTCAAGGTCGCATCGCGACATGGTTTATGTTTTCGTCTCGCGTTACGAAATTTTCGTATCGTTGATTGGACGACTAACCCAAACTAACCAAATCTATTAAAATTGTTTATAGCGTATAGGAACCGGCTCAAATAAGTAAAATAAGTTGATACTAAGTGTAACTAACCCAAAGTTGATTCGACGACTAACCCAAATTAACCAAATCTAACAAAATTGATTATAACGTATCGGAACCGCTTCAAATGACTAAAATAAATTGAGAATAAATGAAACTAACCGAAAGTTGAATCGACGACTAACCCAAAGTAATCAAATCTATTAAAATTAATTATAACGTATCGGAACCGCTTTAGATGACTAAAATAAGTTGAGACTAAGTCAAACTAACCGAAAGCTGATTGGACGACTAACCCAAACTAACCAAATCTATTAAAATTGATTATAACGTATCGGGACCGGTTCAAATGATTAAAATAAGTTGAGACTAATTGAAACTAACCTAAAGTTGAATCGACGACTAACCCAAACTAACCAACTCTATTAAAATTGATTATAACGTATCGGAACCGCTTTAAATGACTAAAATAAGTTGAGACTAAGTGAAACTAACCGAAAGTTGATTGGACGACTAACCCAAACTAACTAAATCCATTAAAATTGATTATAACGTATTGGGACCAGTTCAAATGATTAAAATAAGTTGAGACTAATTGAAACTAACTGAAAGTTGAATCGACGACTAACCCAAACTAACCAACTCTATTAAAATTGATTATTACGTGTCGGAACGCCTTCAAATGACTAAAATAAGGTGAGAATAAGTGAAACTAATCGAAAGTTGATTGGACTACTAACCCAAACTAACCAAATCTATCAAAATTGATTATACCGTATCGGAACCGGTTCAAATGACTAAAATAAGTTAAGACTAAGTGAAACAAACCGAAAGTTGATTGGACGACTAACCCAAACTAACCAAATCTATTAAAATTGATTATAACGTATCCGCATGTAAAAAGTCAATCAGTTACACGTGCTATTAACATATTGTCAAAAGAAACAAATAATTATATATATACGAATATTTCATGATGGATATATCGTTGTAATGCTATTGTAAACAGTGAGCATAAAATGATGGGTTAATTTAAGAAGATCGCATTTATAATATATATTTAATGAATAATTTATTTATTAGTTTTTAAAAAATGGCATATTTCAAATGACGATATTAAAGTAGTGGTAAAAAAAATATGTAACATTTCTCACTGTCATATTAACCCACAATATGTAACATAAAATTAGCTACATTTTTAATGACTAAAAATATATGTCAAAATATAATACTTAAATATGTCAAAATCTAACAATGTATTTTGACATATGTCAAATTGATACAAACGAATTTGACAGCTGCAACTGGCAAATGTGACAGTAGTACGTGTCATTTTATTTCCAAACGATAGAGCATCGAAAAATACAAATTTTTTGTTAAAGAAATTTTTTCGATATCTATTATTTTAAGGGAAATATTGACGAATTCATTTGTCACATTTGACATTTTCTTAAAACGTTTGATTGACACAATCGTACATAGTCGTATTTTAATAAGGAATGAATTTACAATATTTTAACATATGTACATTTTGACATATTACAAAGACATTACAACGATATACCCATCATGACATATTCGTATATATATAATTATTTGTTTCTTTTGACAATATGTTAATAGCACGTGTAACTGATTGACTTTTTACATCCGGATACGTTATAATCAATTTTAATAGATTTGGTTAGTTTGGGTTAGTCGTCCAATCAACTTTCGGTTCGTTTCACTTAGTCTTAACTTATTTTAGTCATTTGAACCGGTTCCGATACGTTATAATCAATTTTGTTTGGTTTGGGTTGGTAGTCTAATCAACTTTTGGTTAGTTTCAATTGTTCTCAACTTATTTTAGTCATTTGAAGCGGTTCCGATACGTTAAAATCAATTTTAATAGATTTGGTTAGTTTAGGTTAGTCGTCGATTCAACTTTCGGTTAGCTTCACTTAGTCTCAACTTATTTTAATCATTTGAATCGGTTCCGATAAGTTATAATCAATTTCAATAGATTGGGTTAGTTTGGGTTGGTCGTGGAATCAACTTTCGGTTCGTTTCACTTAGTCTCAACTTATTTTAGTCGTTTGAACCGGTAGCGATACGTTATAATCCATTTTAATATCCGGGGAGGTGGGGGTATAATTCCCACCCCCACAGATGACTCGTCATATTTTAGTTCGTTGCAGAGATCGGTAAAAAATGTTTTTCCCCAATATCCCCCCTTAAATTACAGCCCCTCCCCCATATGGTCAAAGGCGCCCCCCATGAGGCGCATCTGCCATAAAAATTTCGTCCCCATAGCTTTTCCCGTTGTAACGGAATGAATTATTTTACTTTTTTCTTCTCCCCCCTCTCCTGGCCGAAGGGGGGGGGGTGTACTTTGTCCAGTTTTCATCCAGGATCGTCATTTTACCTCTGTTACATGTCCTAAAAATTTCAGGCCTCTAGCTATACTTGAACAATCTTAATTAAAGGGGCGTTTCACTTTGAAAAGCGTTTCAATTTGATAAGCGTTTCATTTTTTCTGACTTTACTTTACCCTTACCTTAAGAAGTCACATCAATAATAAACCAAAGGAAACTGGCGTTCATGCAAAAATTTTGTCGTCGACGACTGTACTAAACAAATCTCGGACTAAACTAAACTGACAAGCACGTGGAGATGACATTTGGCCGGTTTACCTCCCACTCCAAATTTTTGGGCGGGTTTTATGCTGTCGCTTCTCTGCGGTTGTTATTCTCGGGTCAGGGTTTGGGAATGATTTTCGTAGTTCTGTGTTGTTTTGCATTCTTTGTTGTTCACTGTGTTGAATCCTTTCGAGAAGTAGGCGATTGTTTTCTTTTAGAATTTGATTTTTATCTATTGTTTCATCAACAAGTTTTTTAAGGTAGTCAATCTCAATGTTCATATCCGACCTTGTTTCCAAATCCCGTGCACCCTTAGATTGAGCCAGCAAGCCCTTCAGAAGAGTAATTTCTTTGTCCTTTTGTAAAATTTCCGTTTGAAATTTTTCTAAGTTTGAGGTTATGGCACTGCTTTCCCAATCACAACACGTTAATCTCGTTTCATCAATAAATTTTATTTTTGTATCAAAATCTCTTATTGCACATGATTTGTAGTATGTTTTCCCACATTTAATGCATATTGCGTATCTGCATATTCGCGTTTTACAGCATTCAAAATAAATTTTGTTACTATCACTTTTAGACACATCTGTCGTCGGCGCCATTTATATAGAACTGAATATCTGATCAGTGTTGCCAGTTATCAGGTAATTACTGGATAATTTTGATCGAGTGCTTTATTGGATATATGAATAAACTGTCACAAATGACAAATCGCAGTGAAATGTAAAATTATACTTTTTGTCCGATCGGACGAAAAACTACACCTGTTTTCTCATCGCAAAAGCCATGATTCCAGTATATTGTATTCGTTGCTTGGCAACATGCAATAGCTGTACAAGAATAGAAAATAACTGTCCGGGAATATAACATTCCCGTCCTAAGCCGGGAATGTAACATTTCTGTCCTATTCAAACGCCTTGTTTGTCAGATCTGACGTCTATCAAAAGTCAAAAGTAACATTTAGCTGTAGTTTCCGTAGCTACGTAATAAACTTCAAGCTCGCTCGATTCAAAACTTGATATTATGTTGAGTTTAAATTTAAAACACCGTTTTTATTTAGAATAATATTTGGCTCTATTTATATAAGTACGTATTCTAATTAATTTCGATCGGATAAAAAATAGTATGTGCAACTCGTAGGAAAAGCATATTCCTGGAC
This sequence comes from Pissodes strobi, assembly GCA_016904865.1. NCBI lineage: Eukaryota > Metazoa > Arthropoda > Insecta > Coleoptera > Curculionidae > Pissodes > Pissodes strobi. The sequence continues at coordinate 128,335 of MU182900.1, read as the reverse complement.
TCCTGAACCCAAACTACCACAATCGTCCAGAAATGTTTTGCTTTTCCTCCTAGTTACACAATATACTATTATTTAATGAGGTCAGAGAGTCCAGAGACTGAGGCTATCGGACGCCTTGGGTTAGTCACAGGCTTCCTTGTTCTGCGCATATTTCTTCCAGTTAATGTTTTCGTCTCCTAACTGATTTTCAGGGTTGTATTACACCATTAGTAACGCTTTGGTGAAATAGTGTTGCAAATTGGTATCAAATCGGAAACTTTTTCGGCTTTTTTTCAGTGAAACTGTGCATTAAAGTACTCTATAAGCCATCCCCTTTCTAGTGGAAATAAGAAAACTTGATGATATTTAGATATTGATGGTCACATAAAACGTTGGTATAATTTTTTCTAAAATATAGGTTTGGATATGATCACAACAAATGTATGTATCCCCAGGGTAAAATTCGACTACCTTGCAACACTGCATCTTATATCAGGCAATATTTTTGAATCAGACTGTATTCTTATGTTTAAGTATAATCTCTTATATACAAGTGGCAGTTATATCTGCGATTATGTTAAAGAATTTTATTATATTTTTTGCCTCTTACATAAAAACACACATTAGTGTAAATTTGTAAAAAGCAAAATCCGTATTTTTAAACTAAGATATCCAATACGCGGCTCTGCTATGCGTGTTATAGCAAAGTCAAAGTCAAGTTTTGACGATGACCATTTACCATTCCGGTTCACGGAAATGACAAAGTCACAATTGATTATACCTGGGTTTGAAGGTTATTAGATTGTTTAGCCGCCAACCAGAATGGTAAAGGTTAACTTACCTCTATTGGATCCAAACGTTTCATGATAGAGACACTCAGTTATGTAACCGCAGACTAGCCTCATCTCAAAACGGTTGCTTCCAATATCCCCAAAACTAAGGACGGATTAACTTTTGGAATTAAGTGCTACATTAAATTTAGCAATTATATCTCGACTAGTTTTAGTAAATCAGCAGGGACTTTTTACTTATAAGAGTACCTACCATAAAGACCTCAGTCCTTTCAAGCATCTAAGTATCTCTAAAACTTGTCGTTAAATTGAGCATTTGAAATGAAAGATAATTTAGGCTTACTCTCATTCAAAAACATGGTCCAAGATGGGCCATCGTATCATCTTGAATGAGCAGATCACCATCTGCGATTACGGCCAAAAGCCCAAAGAAAAAAAATATACTGTGTTTATAGCATAAACACTGACTTTATAGAATATTGAATACAGATTTATGAGAAAATGCTATTCTTGGTAAAAGTCAGTGGTGCATTTCGAAACTTTAACAGTGTCATTGTTAAATTTCAGGTGAGATATACAGGTGGTGCCAAAACGACCAGAATTCTACTTTACGAAATGAATAATAATCGAAATCAAACATTTTGAAAAAGCAAAGTTAAAGTGGGTTAAAATACTAGCAAAGAAGCCCTACAAATTATTTACCAATCAAGGTCTAGTAATGGAGATATAATCAAATTCTAAAAATGAAAATGTGATATTTCTATATTTTTAACATTATTTTACCCGAAGAGTCGGATATTTTGCCCATATTGTCTTTGATGTTTCAAAATTATTGATTTGAAATATTTTTCATATCTACAAATTTAAGTTTTGATAGTTTTTGCACCCTCTATACATCTCTCCTGAAATTTGAGCGCTACCAGAAATAGTAGTCTCTCATATAGTTTTTCATATGCATCCAACTTTATGGCGGACCCTGTATTAAGAAATTTAACCAATTTCTTCCTGTTTGGCCGATGAGTATTGTCCATTTCAGGTAAAAAAGTATTTTTTAATTACAAGTACATTACCTATTCAACTTCTACTTATGGATATAGATTTTGCAATACATCTCCGTAGAGTGAATTATAAGAGTCTCTAAGCACGAAAATATCATCTGGACGTCCGTTGAAGGTGAATTGCCCCGGTAGCCGGTGAATGGTGGAATCAGGTTTCAACGGTTTCTTGGCAGGTCTAGGTTTGGGTTTTGGTGTAGAGAGTGGCGGAGGGGCTGCTGTTGGAATTTCGATTCCTCCGGCCCACTGGTAGATGCCGTTGGGTTTTCCATTCGATACGAAGCTCACAGGGATGTTGACGAATTGAGACATTGGGTCTGAGGGTGGTTGCGACACATAACCCAAACCTGCAGTAATCAGATTGTGACTATTAATGTCATATATTTCATACAGTAGTTAAAACTATACTAAATTAGAAGTGTCAATTTGTTGGGAATATTCCACCCATAATGAATAATCTTAAACATACACAGTAAAAAATTAAACGGTAATTTTTCCGTAAAAAGTTGGTGCAATAAATTTACCGAAAAATTAGCTTTATATTGATTTTTTACTTAATTCCGTAAAATTACATTGAAAATGAGGAAAATTACAGTGGAATATTTGTATGTAAAATTTCCTGAATATGGTAAATCTTTATAGTATTTTTACAGCGCATCCGAAAATGAACATAGTAAAATTTCAGGAAATGTAATGGAAAATTTCGCTTAATACACTGGAAATTAGGAAACTTACAGTGGAATATTGATACGTAAAATTTCCAGAATTATAGTATTTTTACGAAAATTAACAAAATTTTAACGAAAATTAGGAAAATTACAGAGGAATATTAAAATTGCACAGAACTCACTTTTAAAAATATTTATTTATATTGAATAAAGGTACAAATTATAAGTGTCAGACACAAAGAAAACAGTAAGTACCATTTAGATTGGCATTGCAATACTACATATACAGGGTGGCTAAAAAAGTAAAGATTGCAACAAATCGAACACTTTTTTATGTATCATTTCTCATAAAATTTTATTTAAAATTTGTAAACTATACAATACCCTTAACTTTCAAAATATGAAAATATTTTATTAACAAAAGTTTTTAAGAATCTTATCATAGGTATAAAATTTGAAGTTAAAATTAAAAAAATATATAAAATAATATTTTCTAATTTTTTGGAAATTATACCCTCCTCGAGTTTTCAACATTATAAAAACTATTGTATATATAGCGTTTTAGTGATATTTTTCATAGATACACTATTTTATTTAAATCAGTTTTATGTATAGGTATACAGTGTGGTCCATTAAGTATAAGTGTGCAACAAATAAGACATTTTTATTATTGATTTACCCGAAATTTTTTCTCTTGATAAAAGTTAGTGCGTGAAGAAAAATTAATTTCACCATTATCAGATTTTAATTGATATGTACATTGAGATCAAAAAGGAAGAAAATGTGACAATTCAAAATTGAAAATACTGAAATCAAAATTTTTGAAACGATAGATTTAAAGAGCATAAAAATAAATGCAAGAAAGTTTTGTAACATTTTTCTATACAAGGTATGGCTACTGAGAAAATTAGCCTCAAAAATCGGAAATTTTCGCTACAAATTAAGAAAATCGAAAATTTTCGGTTTTTGCGTCTATTTTTCGATTTTTGAGTATAATTTTCTCAGCAACAATATCTCGTATGGGAAAACGTTAATAAACTTTTTTGCTTTTATTTTTATGTCCTTTAAATCAGCAGTTTCAAAAATTTCGATTTCAGTTATAACCATTTTGGACAGTCACAAGTTCTTACTTTTTGATCTCCCTGAACATTTCAATTAAAATCTGATAATGGCGAAGCTCATTTTTCACGAACTAACTTTTTTCAAGATGAAAAATTTCTGGGAAATTAATAATGAAAACTTTTCCCATATATATTTCATACCTTTTTAAAACAAAATAAATCTAATATTTTTTCGAGAAAAAACATTATTAAAATATTACATCAAATATTATAAAAAAAAAACTTTTGATTTTATTTAGCTGTATGAATGTAAGCTGCGTACTGTAAAAATACAAGATAGTCAGGGCCGTACTCGAAGGGGGTAAATATTCTTCGATCGCATAATACGAAATTCAAAAATATTAGTTGCTTCACACTATAGTCGAAGGGAACAGAGGGCAAGCCTGCTATACGAAGAAAGAAGATATCTTGATTAAGAAACATAAGATAGTAGACTAGATTCGGTGACTGTTAACATTACAAACCCACACATTTTACGCTATTTTGATATTCTTTGAGAGGATTATCGTAAATTGAACACTTTTACAATTAACTAACCATGGGAGAATCAATTTTTTTTATACAAAATCATTAAAAACTTGTAAAAAACTGCTATAAATGCTACTACTTTTCACTGCGGACTTTCAATTTATTATTTTGTTTTTATTTAAATCGCGCAGACGGCGCACGGCAGGTTTGTAGACACCGCTGTGTTGCCACATTTATTCTTTAATTCTCATTAGCGTCTTGCCGCTGTGGGAAGCCTGATCCTCGTCAATGTTATTTATACATATTTTCACTTCACGCGTTTGTATAAAACGTTTCGAGAAAAGCAGGGATGTGAGAATTTGGCTGAAGTGGCGAAGTGCGCGTCTCTAGAACGCAAAGTAGTTGGTTCGACGCCCGGTCATGCAAGTTTTTTTTTATTAGATAGTTAGTTTTTTTATATGCCTTGGGTTAGTTAGGGTTAGTTTGGGATAGTTTTGGTTAGTCTACGCGCGCTTGTCTCTTTACTTTGGTTAATTAGGGTGAGTCTCGGTTAGTTTGTGTTAGTTTTAGTTAGTCTGGGTTAGTTTTGGTTAGTCTGGGTTAGTTTTGGTTAGTCTGGTTATTTTTGGTTAGTCTGGGTTAGTTTTGGTTAGTCTAGGTTAGTTTGTAATAGGGATGAGACAAGCGCGCGTAGCGCGCTTGTCTCTTTATTTTGGTTAATTAGGGTGAGACTCGGTTAGTTTGGGTTAGTTTGGGTTAGTTTGGGTTAGTTTGGGTTAGTCTGGGTTAGTTTTGGTTAGTCTGGGTTAGTTTGAAACAGTGAAGAGACAAGCGCGCTACGCTTTGGTTAATTAGGGTGAGTCTCGGTTAGTTTGGGTTAGATTGGGTTAATTTTGGGTTAGTCTGGGTTTGTTTTGGTTAGTCTGGGTTAGTTTTGGAGAGTATGGGCTAGTTTTGGTTAGTTTGAAGTAGTGAAGAGACAAGCGCGGTTAGTCTATGTTGGTTTTCGTTAGTATTTGTTACTTTGGATTAGTGTCGATTAGTTTGGGTTAGCTGTGGGAGTTTTCGCGTTAAAATGTATTACTAAACAGCCTCATTTATGACTTTTTTCAATTTTTACCGTCAAAATTGCTCTGCGCAATATGTAACGTGTCACAAACACTTTTAGTATTACATGTTACACAAAAAAAATTGTAAAATTCAAAAAGTGCGCAAAGCAAACATTTACAGAGTTTTTTTGTATTTTGGTTAGTTTTGGTTACTTGTGATTTTTTGTATTTGTTAACAATTATGGTGTTACATAGATTAGGATATATATTTCAGTTTGGCAACACTGCAAACATTTCCTGTTATTCCTATTCTGTCAATATCCTTATTGTAAATTATTATAGTTTTCGTATTGAAAGTAATGAAATTAGGAGGAAAATTGTAAGGTCAAGTTTTCCAAGCAAATTTTACTTTTAATCTATTCTAGACAGCATAAGCTATGGATTAAAATTGAAAAAAAACTGAAATGGTTGGGTTTATGATATTAACAGGATCCCTAGATTCATATAAACTGGAGAGCTAATATATACTGAATCAGAAAAAAAATGCCCCCATATGATTGGCAATATCCAAGAGTATACAGGTGTCGAGTCCACGAAAAGCTACCCGCTTTAAGCTTCCTCGAAGATTCAAAGAGAAAACAGCTATCTTCCTTTCAGAAATCTATTTTCTATGCAATCAAATTACACCAGTAAACGACGAATCCTATATACTATACAAATCGGCCGAGCTGTCACCGATACTTAAAAAAAAACGTCAAACTGACTTATTATCTAAATACAGGTTATCAAAACATCAACACAACAATTAACTCGACATTCTACATGGTGTCTCCAACAGTCTCCCACCTGAGAAACATTTTACTAAAATATTTTTCTCACAAGACAAAATAATATAACCTATCGAACAGGAAAATATCGCTAACTATTTACAATCCTTCTAACTTGTCCTTCATCTTACAAGCTAACACATAAACCACAGAATTAGTCCCTAAACCGTTTAGGGAATTTGGAGATACGACCAGATCGCGTCGTCTTTTCTTTGTCGATCATTCGCGCACTCGCCATCGTTTCACCACTGAGTCCCTCACACCTGGATTCTGTCTCTGATGGGAATTGTCGGGCGTCGCACAGTTCCTGCTTGTTGGTATCTTTCGTGGTCTGGGTAGCATCTCCATCCGGTCTCAGTTCTGGAACACTGCAGCACTCCATCGGGTAGAGTCTTTGCACGGGCCTCAACATTTGTCCTTTACTCGTCATGACCCGAACTAAACGCACTTGGCCATCTCTCCCGGGTAAAAGTTCTACAACTCGCGCCATGGGCCACTGTATTCGCTTGGTAGCATCGTTCCCGACAAGCACAAGATCACCGACGGTAAATTTATGGCCACCTTGGCTTTCACATAAAAGTTTTAATTGCCCCAGATACTCAGCGCGGAACCGACTACGAAGGGATTCCCGAATTTGCTGAATTTTTCGTACCTTTCGACACAAAGATGAACGATCCATGGCATCGCAATCGGGTAGGCCCAGTTCCTGTTGTTCACGCAAAAGCATTGCTGGAGTCAGAGCTACTAAATCCTCTGGGTCTTCCGACAGGTAAGTTAGAGGCCTCGCATTAACTATTGCCTCACATTCACACAGAAGAGTGGACAATTCTTCATATGTCAATGTAGCTTTGCCAAGGCTCCTTCGAAGTAAGCCCTTCAATATTCCGATTAACCGCTCCCAAAAACCCCCCCCACCATGCGGCGGTAGGGGGGTTGAACTTCCGTTGGATGCGCTGAATGGAAGTTTCTCTAGAAATAATGTTCCAATCCAAAACAGATAAAGCAAGTTCGTACCATTGTCACTGTATATAGTTGTAGCCCTTCCGCGTCGGGACACGAACCGACGTAAAGCCTGTAGAAAACAAGACGTCGATAAAGAAGTCACTAACTCGAGATGGACTGCACGGTAGACCGCGCATGTGAAAAGACATATCCACATTTTAGCCCCATCTTGCAAGCACAACGGACCGGCCATATCCACGCCCGTCACTTCGAAACAGACTGCTTCCCTCACTGGATCTAGTGGCAGAGGCGGAGAAGTAGAAGTGACAGGTTTTACGTTGTGTCTTTTACACATGGCGCATTTAGATATCACTGATCGGATAACTCTCCGGCCACCCAGAATCCAAAATCTTTCCCTAAGTAGAGCAAGAAGTCCCTGCGTGCCAACGTGACAAGATTTAAGGTGAATGTCCATTATCAATCGACCCACCAAGGGGTGCTTAGGAAATAAAATGATAGGGAATCGATAATTTTCGGTGTCTGGTCTATTTGCAACTCGTGACTTTAGCCGAATCAGACCTTTTTCGTCCCAAAATGGGCTTAGTCCGCGTATCCTGGGGTCATCTGCTCCTGAGAAGCTACCTTGTTGGATCAACTTAAAAATGAAGTTTTCAGCCTCATTCAACTCGTCCACTGTCAGTTCTCCACGGCATACCTTCTCTCTGTTCCTACAGTTGTTTACAAACCGGAGTATCCAAGCGATCATCCTCACGGTTTTAATGAACTTCGAAAAATAGTTAAGGTTCCAGAAGTCAGTGTCGGGAATATTTAAACAAGCTTTTACAAGAGTTTTCCTCTTCTCCAAACAAATTTCTTCTCATTATATACAGGGTTTGTGGATGGCCAAGTTTCTGGAGGTTCGCGTAACCACTGAGGCCCCTCCCACCATTTGGATTTCAACAGTTGTTTGGGAGAACATCCCCGGGAAGGCAAGTCAGCAGGATTTAGGACACCAGGCAGATGTCGCCAGCTTTCCATCGGAGTTAATCTTCTGATCTCTGCTACTCTATTCCAAACGAAAATGCCCCATTCCTCGGTGCGCCTTACCCAGGAAATAACAGTAGATGAGTCACTCCAAAAAAAACTTGAAAAGGAGCAACTTATGTTTTCCGCAACGTTCTGATACAGTCTAGCACCAATCGTCGCCGCTAAAAGCTCTAAACGAGGAATGGTCATTCTAGAGTTTGTTTTGCTCCTAGGGGCTACCCTTGCTTTAGCTGCTAATAAGGAAATCAACACCTTTCCATTCCAGACAACTCTCAAAAATACTGCACAGGCGTAAGTGCGTTGACTGGCATCACAAAATGTATGTACACTTACGTCTTGGGATTCTATGTCACCTACTCCAATCCACCGCGGCATTGCCACCTGTGAAAGATACGGCAATTCTTCTATCCATTTTTTAAATAACGTTGCATTGGTCTCATCCACGGGTTGGTCCCGAGTGAGGTTCTGCATCCACAAGGATTGTATTATCAATTTGGGAAGTAATGTTGCAGGGCATAAGTACCCAATCGGATCAAACACCTTCTGTGTAAGGGACAGAATCAATCTTTTTGTAACTATCAGGACATCCCAGTCCTTGACGGTTCCTAGGAATTTCCCATTTAGGGTCAGCACGTCTTTACCTGGGAACCAGTGCAAACCTAAAACAGGGCACGCGTCATCCATTGACATTGCCTGAAAGGTTTTCGTACGCTCCCACCCTCTGAGCTCGAATTGTCCTTCGGCCATCACTACCGTTGCTTCGTGTATAAACGAGTGCACCAGATCATCAGTTGGTAGGCTAGTCACACAATTATCTACATAAAAACTCTGTCTCAATTTTTCTAAAGTCTCTCTAGAATAAACGGTCTCATTAGCGACATATTTCTCTATACGCTGGTTCAAATGATATTTCATAGTGGCCGCTAACAAAAAAGGGCTACTGCTTAAACCAAATACAACCCTTCTATGCCGGAAAGAGATCTCCTGTCCTTCAGAATCAATCCACAGAAATTTGACAAAATTGCGATCTTGTTCGTTGAGGCCGATCTGCAAAAATGCCTTACGAATATCGGAGATAACGCCGATTTTGTTTTCTCTGAATCTCAGCAGCATTGATGGGATCAATTCAATGAGGTTGGGCCCCTTTTCCAAGCAATGATTAAGCGATGGTTTGCCCTTTTCATGTGCAGAAGCGTCGAACACTGGCCGGATTTTTGAGGTAACACTTTCATCCTTAATAACCGGTCTGTGAGGCAGGTAATGACCTTCTGGTGTATCATCACAAATTTTTTCAATAATGCCCTCTGATTCCCACTTTTCGAAGATATGCTGATATTGGAGTAATAGATGATCATTTTCCAATTTCCTACGGGTAGCTTGCAGTCTGCTCTGAGCTAGCTTGTAATTGGTAGGAAGGGGAGCGTGGCCTTCTAACCAAGGAAGGTGCACTTTATAGCGTCCATCTGGATCAACTGTGACGGTTTGCAGAAAAACTCCTCAGCTGCCAGTTCCATATTCTCCTTTGTTTTCTTATCCAATGGTTCTTTTATGCCTAGCGCTTCCAATTCCCATAACTGACCAATTGACTCATTATTTACTAAAAGGGTCAAAGCTGTTGTAGCTACATCAGAGCGAGGACCTGTTGTCGGCATTTTCCCCATAAGAGTCCAACCGGCAAGAGTTCTCATTGCAAACAGGCCGCATGGTAATTCTCGACTTTCTCCTGTATACAGTCTGCCTATAACATCTGCTCCCAGCAACAACTCGATGGGACCTACTTGTCCATTGTCAGATAGTTCAATACCCAAGCCTCGCGCTTCATCTATCCAAACACCTTGAAAAACAGGAGGTACGTCACCACATATTTTTGACTGATCCAATGCTTCAAATACAAATGAGAAATTGTCAGCGCAAATCGTGACGTCATAACAGCGGTGCCGGTTCAGCATATCACCCCCACCGAACAGGCAGTGGACAATTTGCTCAAAACGTTTCGGCCTAAATCCATGTTTCTCTGCAGTGTCTTTCAAAACGTACGATCGTTGTGACCCGGTGTCAATTAAAGCTCTAACTGAATTTGAACACGACGGACCTTTTAAGATAACTCGCAAAGTTTGTAAGAAAACATGAGTGTTGGTTTGATTGGTCAACGCTTGATTCCGGAGCGGATCCTCAGGAATCTCCCTTTGATCCTGTTGTGGCGTTTTATCACCTTTGTTACCAGGTAGATCGGGGCACATTAAGGCTGCGTGAGACCGTCCACATATAATACACCTCAAGCGTCCCCTACAACTTTTTGCCGAATGACCCCTATTAAGACAACGAAAACACGCCCTTTTCCTGGATAGTGCGTCTTTTTTCTTGATAAAGCTCATTTTTTGTGCTTTGAAACACGCCTCACTCCCATGAGGTCCTTCACAGAACACACATTTTGAAGCCTCAGCGTTCATCAGCCCTGCAGCAGTCGGAAATGCCGTGGATGACTCTCTGCAAAATGGCTTATTTCTTGAAGAACTTTTACCAGGATCTGGCTTCAAAGAAGACGGGTTTGTATTTAAACCAAATCCCTCTGCTGCCAAAGCGATACGATGTTCGTTTTCCACCTCCTGTTTCAAAAATAACATTAATTTCCTGAGCCTAATTTCCAGTGGTGACATAGTAGCAGCGTCTTCACCTGCCTCATTTTCCCCATTGCTGAATTGAGAGGAACGTTGCCAGACTCTTAATAATTCATCAGGTAAACAGGACTCGATCATGGGAAACAACATCGCAGCATATTTGTCCGAAGTTATACCCAATGTTTCCAATTCTCGTAGCTGAGTTTCCAGACAATCATGCTACATTGCAATGTCCCTATTTGGAGAATTTGCGCTGTCTAAAATAAGTTTTAGCAAGCCCCTAACATACACCTCAATCTGCAAATCTTCCCTACCAAATCTACTTTGCATGCTTTCAATTATTTTGGTATAATTTTCACTCATGGCTGGATAGCTTTCTACCAGCTGTCTTGCGCGACTGCCCGTTACAGTTGCTTGCCTAAGATACTCTATTTTATCACTATCATCAATAGAATCATCTTCGTGTACCTTTTTAAACTGTGCCCAGAAGACCAGCCAGCCTTTCACACTTCCATCGTAATGCTTAAACTCTATTCCTGGTAATTTAAATTTTCGCATACCTGCGTTTCCTAGATTTTCTGATACCTGAGTACTTGAACTGCTACGTACGCTGCTTACATCCTCTGCTGCCCGACTCTTATTAGCAGTAATCCTCAACAAGGTAAATCTTTTCACATATGTGTCACAAGTATCCATTTCACTTTCAAGTTCAGGTTCGGTTGCGTTTGGCAATAAAAGTTCATAAATTTCACTGTCCAACGTGCGTAAGTTATCATACTTCGCAGTCAATAGCTCTAATGCAGCTTGAACCTCGTCAACCGAACTGGTGGAAACTGCCACCAGCTCGTCAAGCTCTTTTGCCGCTTTTGTAAAGGAGCCCCTCAATACTTTTCTACTTTTCTTCTTATTTTCGAGCATGTTTTCCATAGTGAACTCGGTTCGAAACCACTCAAACGTTCCGAAATAAATATCCAGACGCGGAACGCGGTAAAAGCTCACCCTGTCTTTTCAAACACAATTTTTAACGACAGTTCCAACTTCATCAATTCACAGGTAATGACTGATTGCTTCAGGTCCTGTCACGGTCGCCAATAAATGTCGAGTCCACGAAAAGCTACTCGCTTTAAGCTTCCTCGAAGGTTCAAAGAGAAAACAGCTATCTTCCTTTCAGAAATCTATTTTCTATGCAATCAAATTACACCAGTGAACGACGAATCCTATATACTATACAAATCATTGATTTGTATAGGAGTGGATAAGCAATAAATAGACCAAACATGGCAAATTTACGACCGCGAAATGTAAACAAAGAAACTTCAATTTGGACTTGCGCATTAGAAAATTAGTAGGAGCTAGCTGTTGCACCGTGAAGGTAAATAGGCAGGCCCGGACTTCGAAAGTGATTATTTCACCAAATATTCGGTAGAGGAGTCTTGCCGATTGGGAAATGGGTCCCAGTTAGCATAGTGAAACAAACAATAAGGTATAAATAAGTAATACTTATAATAATTAGACTTACTTGAAATAGGAGATGCCGGGTATTTTGCCTCGAATCGAACTCGAATTATTAACTCAAAACGCCGCGCCGTCAAAACGAAAACCCGTCAAAGACAAAAGCCAAGTTCGATCCTGACCTACGCCTGCTGAGACGGCAAGTGTTCTAGTGCGCATGACAAAACGGTATCACCTTTGTTTACGTTTTTCCATTTTGCGTCGACTTTGTCATGCGCAGAAACCTGTTTTTTCGCCCATAGGTTGCCACTTTTGTGTAGTGCGACAGGCGGCTATTGCTTATCCACTCCTATACAAATCAATGATACAAATCGGCCGAGCTGTCACCGATACTTAAAAAAAAACGTCAAACTGACTTATTATCTAAATACAGGTTATCAAAACATCAACACAACAATTAACTCGACATTCTACATGGTGTCTCCAACACAGGCGTCCTAAGAAGAAGAGCTGCAGCTAAATATCAATTACAAATTGAAGATGATGATAAAGTATTATATTCCAACAACTTCGATAGGCGTAAGTTTACGATCTATAACATATGTGGAAACTAAACTACTCGTTATAACACACCATGGTTCGGGCAGGTACCGGGCTTAGATCTCTTTAGGTTCTTTCAGTGCAAAGTCAATATTCTTAAAGATGTTTCGTGCAATGTCGGATAGCAGTTCTAATTTAATATCATCAAGAATCCCATCTGATTTCTCAGCTGTCCTAAGATGTAAAAGCCGTCATAACAAAAACTGTCTAATACTATATCATTTAATTTTTTTTTAGCAAAGACGAAGCTTACCTGGTATAAACATGTAAGGTTGTGGAGGCAATCGGATATAATAAATAGGCGAGTTGTATTGAGGAGGTCTCAACCTCTTCCTGCTTGGAATCGTTCGACTTAATTCATTTTCGTTTATCGCCATCGATACGTAGTCGTCGTTTTCAACCCCAGCGTAATTCTCGAAGTCCATTTCTGGTTGCATATAGTCGTAAAACGCTAGATTTTTGGACTGACGATCACTTCTGTCCTGCAAATTCTGTCGAAACGTTGGGGCCGCTGTCGTTCCAGTGAAAAGAAGCAATGAAATTAGGAGTACGATTACTTCTAAAATATTTGGCATCTGAAATCAGAAAGAAATTTATATATTAATTATCAATTAGTTTTAAAAGCCATGTCGAGCAATACAAATTATCTTAAGACATATGTTCGTATTTTTAATACGTAATATTATCTATGCTGCATAGTCCCACCAGCATGAGATTCTATTGTTGCTTTCACATATACATAGATAGCTAAAATTTAGGGGAGTACCAGTATTAGATGCAGGATGCAGGCACTAAAATATCCGAATTCCGTTTCCGGCCCGGTCGGAAAATTATCAGCGTCGTTCCTTTAAATAGTACAACTTGTATTTGCTTTTCCCGTTGAATGGATTACTTTTTGCTGGTATCAGGTTTCCGGGTTAGTGCCTTTTCCATTAACAGTAGCATTTATTGTAATTGTTATAGAATAATGATTTAGAGATAAAAATAAAAAATCGACAAGATGTTCTGTTTTTAACAGAGGACAGCACAGGTGCTCATAACATTGACTGCTTTATGTGTTTGTATTTGCAAACTATAGAGTTAATGTGCTCTGTAAGCAGAAATCGATAGGGGTAATGTATAGAATATGATCAGGTTAAGACCGTATTTATTGTTAAAAACGCTGGTTCAATTCCAATGGAATGAAATTTTACCAGGCCATTCTTTAAAAATCCCATCTAATGACTTTTTGATAAACAAGGTACTCTGAGTAACAAATTCTCTGGTCAGACACTCCAAGGCAAAACATCGAATTGATTAACTTGCGCTCTCTTGCTAAATGTGGTAAGTCAGAACGCTCGAAGTATCTCCGGAGTTTCGAACATTGATAGCTGCCTGTCATCTCGAGGTTATGCAGTCCTCTTCCCCCTTGAGCTCTGGGAAGATACAATCGATTTACTTCAGCTTTCGGGTGGCGATAGCCGTATTTAGTGAGATGTGTCCTTATCGTTCTATCTATTGCTCTTAGATCTGTTAGTGACCATTTAATTATACCAAAGAGTACACGACTGTGGGGATGCACCAGCTGTTTAGAGCCTGAAATAAGTTTTTAGACACAAGCCTAGTTGCGAGGACCATTCTTACTCTCTTCAAAACTTTGTCTGGGAATATCTGCTTCATTTCTTTTTGTTTAATGCACATACTCTGTTGGATACCGAGGTACTTCTAGGAAGCATTTGGTCCCACAGAAGGTATTACTGTATTATCCATCAAGTTCAGATTTTCGTGCTCTGTTAATTTCCTCTTCCTTATATGAAGTACCCCACATTTTTCAATTCCCATTTCCATTTTTATGGCGTCACTAAAGGATCTAACTTCTTCAAGTTGACTTTGTAGTTGGTCTGAGTTTGACGAGTAGAGTTTTAGGTCGTCCATATATAGAGCGTGTGTTATTTCAACACGTGGGTTGTCTTAATAATGTATCCTGGTCTTTTGTTTAATAAACAGCTAAGGGGGTTGAGCGCCAAGCAGAACTAAAGGGGGCTCAAGGAATCACCCTGAAAGATACCCCGGTTGTTCTCAATCTCGTCCGTCGTATAGCCAGTGTCGCCGATATTCAAAATAAGTGACGTTTTCCATTTGCTCATCAAGTGCCGCAGACAGGTAACTATTTGGGTGTTTATTTTATATAATTTAAGAACCTTAATAATCCATGTGTGCGGCACTGAATCAAAAGCCTTTTTGTAATCCATCCATGCAACTGATAGGTTTCGACGTCTTTTTGTTGCTTGTTCTGTTATAATGAAATCGACTACAAGTGTCTCTTTACTGCCTCTTGCCCGTTTTCTGCAACGTTCGTTCGCAACTATTCCATGTGTGCTTGTGAACATCTCGATTGCCACAGTTATAATTGATGTAAACAGCTTATAAACATTCGGCAGGCAGGTGATGGGGCGATACTTCTGTGGGTCCGGTTGTACTCCATCCTTCGGCAGCATATAGGTTACACCCTGTGTAAAGAAAGCCGGGCTTTTTGATGGATCCTCAAGCACTTCCTGGAATTGTACAGCCAGCATTTCATGTACATTTGTAAACATTTTCCACCAATAATTCTGGATTTTGTCAATACCTGGTACCTTCCAGCTTCCAGCCTTTTTTAGTGCCGTTCTTACACTTTCAGCAGTAATTTTGATATTGTCCATTGGTGGAGACCTTATCTGTTCTTCGATTTCGTTTATCCAGGGTGCCTGAAAGTCATGTTGTACCCCGTGAGACCATATACTTTTCCAGAATTCTTCGAGTACCTCTTTCTCTGGCGGCCCTTGATCTGCAGGTTCCCCATTCTTAGTTAGAGACCTATAGAATTGTTTTTGATTCTTTGCAAATTGCTTATTCTGTTGTTTAACTCTTGTATTGTATCTTTTCATTCTATAGCCTAATGCTTCTATTTTTTGTTTAAGGTGATCTTCAAGTTCTTCTAGTTTCCTGGATTTAAGTGGTGAATCCAAGTTGATGCGATGCTTCTTAGCTAGGGTTTTAACAGCATTTACAACTTTGGCACTGGGGTTAGTTTGGGTTTCCATGAAGGAAGGTATAGATCTGGCCCAGGCTCTTTCGGCTATGGTCAATTCGGCTTTGAATTCGCTTCTTCCACGGAGGATCCCCCCTGTCCCTCGGTCCCTTCTCAACGGCTCTGTGCTTTAGCCGGACTTGCAGCATCTCACACACAGTCACCTCTCCCGCGTACACAATTTCACACGTGTCAGTCAGGTTCTTACTTTCCGTAATAAGGTTCCCAATTTCATCATTTATTTGCTTAACAGTGTGCAGGGTATTATTGCAATAGTTGAGTTTTGGGAGGCTCGGCCCACTACTGAAATTAAAGTTTGAGTATTGCATCAGATTTTTCTTTATATTCTCAGTAACTTGGTTCTGCACATTTACTTCTTCCCGCTGCACTGCTATCCCCATGGAAAATCTGCCTGAGGTTCTCCTAGCCAGTGGTGGTCTTTGTGGCCCTGCTTCTTCGTTATTTTGGGTCTCCGGTGCTGCTCTTCTCTGCATTTGGATTAATTCTGCATCAGAGAACTTATTTGTTCTCAGCAGCCACCGGACTCTATCAGAGAGAGTCTGTCCCGACAATTGCCGTTTGGGCTGTTTTTCAGTCCAGGCTTCGACCAGTCTCTGTCTATAACTCCTGGCCACATTCTCCAGATCGTTTCCATCTGACATAGCTTGGTAGTGTGCGCACATTAGTTGGACATTGTCCTCCTTGCTCCAGCGCACACGTCTCGTCTACCTGGTTACTGGACGCTGTTTGCCCCATCCTCACTCCCCACAGGCTGCTCCGCATGACGGTTCCGACGGGAGCCACCCCGTAACTCCCGGCCGCCCTGGCTATCTGCATTTGATAGTTTAGCGTGGATATACACTTTGTCGGGGTTGCTGACCCAAGACAAAGGGTGGTGTCAGTTTTTTGTCCACGGGAGATATTTTATTTCTCTCCTGCCCTCCAGCATGCTGGCGAGCATGGCCATCGCCAGGGGCCGCCCCCGATAGGAGAACTGACAAACTCCCACATCAACTATTATTATTATTATTGTTATTATTATTATTATTATTATTATTATTATTATTATTATTATTATTAT
>MU182900.1:50991-106981 GCA_016904865.1 Pissodes strobi | reverse complement strand
AAAGAAATCGGCGGCTTTGAAGTTGTTGAAAAGTTTGTATACCTTGATTCTCTTCTGACAAATAAAGGAGGATGTGATGAGGAGATTAAACGCAGACTCGCAATAGCACGAAACTCTACCATAAAGCTTACTCGAATATGGAAAGACACAGCAATATCGCAGAAGAATAAATTAAAACTGTTGAATACATTGATTTGCTCTACAGCCACGTACGCAGCTGAAACATGGACACTAAAACTAACAAATCGCAGAAAAATAGATGCTTTTGAAACCTGGGCATATAGAAGAATGCTAAGAACAGCATATACAGAACGTCGAACAAATGTCTCTATACTTAATCAACTAAAAATAAAAACTAGATCCTCAACAAAAATTAATCAGTCATACCTAAGATTTTTTGGACACATAGCAAGAAGAACAGATGGCTTAGAAAGACTTATTATACAGGGAAAAATAAATAGCAAAAAACCAAGGGGCAGATCACCGACAAGATGGATAGACCAAACTAAAGATATTATCGGCAATGGAATCCAAGAAGCCTCTCTAGCAGCCCAAGACAGAAAAGGATGGAGAACCACCATAAAAGCCATTGAGACATGATGTCACCATACTCTCACGAGAGTCAACGGACAAAGAAGAAGTGCAGAAAAAAAGCCACCTAAAGCAGCTTAAGGACATAAGTATGTGGACGCCGGGTACTGAAATAGTCACTGCCAATTCATCTTTAACACCTTTAAAGGTATAGCCGTCTGCAGCATGTACTTCGACCACTGGCTATCAACATTTTGTACCAAGAACTTTGGCCGGCCGAAGCCTACCCCCACGCTCTGCCTCAACATCTGTACATATATCTGGGGGGTGAGGTCTGGGGGTGAGGTCTGTTGGGGTTGGCTCTGATAGGGAAGCTTTGGCTGCCTGTAAGTCTCTTATGCTAGATAATTTGTAGTTTTTTGTGGAGAAAAGTGAGAGGGATGGTAGGCTGGATATGGACCCCGATGACTCCACCAATACCTTCCCGTGTGGGGTTGCTAGATCCCCCATCGGGCGCCTCTCCAGGTGGCGGATAGGGGAACGCTTCCTAGATATAGGTGGTACCGGGGAAATACCCGGGGCGTACCAAAAGCTAGCATAAATAGAAGTATCTGTACTTCAAAAGATAGTCTCATTCTTAGTGCAGAAAGTCTACTATGGCATTAGTGGCAAACAAAGTCGATAGGCACCTGTAATTGGCCTGAATGGCATAAGGTAGCAAAGCTTTAAATCTGAGCTAAAGGGCGATTATAGAGACTTATAATATATTTCGGCCAAGATTTGGGGGCACCTTCTTGTCCTAAAGGCGGATGAACTTAGCACAAAGTCAATGGCATGAGATCAGGCAGGCAAGGGGAAACCACCTGATTATTTTCCCTTGAGTACATTATGTCAGAACGTCGAAATAAAATAGATACGCCTGGCGATCCGACTAGCACTCGGCGCTCAAGTGGGAGAAAGAAATCAACGTGGGGAAAGACTTATACAATTTTGCACGGAAAACAGAATGACAATTACAAACACAGTTTTTAAACACCACCCGCGTCGCCTTTCAACATGGACATCTCCATCAGGTCTCTACGAAAACCAAATAGACTACACATTGATAAGAACCCGGTACGGAGCAATCTGCGGTTCCGATCATAAACTACTAAAGTCTTGCCTTAGTGTAAAACTAAAGAAAATCCATCTCACAAAACCTAACCAAAAAATACCTACGCCTGAACCAAACAGGTTTCAACAGAAACTGAAAGCAACAGGACCACCGCAGGTTACTGAGGATGTAAATGAGTCGTGGAACGCAATAAAATCATGAATAGTGTCCGGTACAAACGAGTTTAAAGAAACTGCTCCAATAAAAAAAGGGATTGGATGACAAAAGAAACAACAATTTTAATAGAGTCACGCAAGCAGAAAGTTTCCTTAAATGTCATTAGTCAAGAAGAGAAGACAAAACTTGATAAAGCAATTCAAAAAGCATGTAAAGCCGACAAAAACAAACACACTTCAAACACATGCAAACAACTGGAAGAACATGCAAACAATAATAGGACCCACGAATTATACCAAAAAGGTAAATATCTAGCCAGAGAATTCAAACCACTAACGCAAATAAGAAAAAATGATAAAGGACAAACAATTACAGATCCCACTGACATTCCCGAGGTATGGAGGCAATACTGCGAAAAACTATTTAGTAATGCAGACACAAATGAACAGCAACAAACGGTACACGAAATGGAAAAAGAACCCCCAATTTTAAAATCCGAAATAGAAAAAGCCATCAATTCACTAAAAAACAAAAAATCTGCAGGCGGAGATGGAATCACGGCTGAAACAATAAAAGCAATGGGAGAAATGGGGATAGATACTATTTATCGACTGTGCGAACTTATATGGAAGACTGGTGAATGGCCGAAAGACTGATGTGAATCAATATATATGCCTTTACACAAGAAAGGGTCGCCTCTGGACTGTAGTAATTACCGAACCATTGCGCTAATGTCACACGTAAGCAAAATTGTCCTTTACGTTATTAACAATCGCTTAAAAGCTTTCCTCCTACCACAAATTCCAGACGAACAAACCGGATTTATGTCAGGCAAAGCTACAAGGGAACAGATTCTAAACACTCGACAAATAATTGAAAAGGCATATTAATTTAACGTCAAACCTACCTTTGCTTTGTTGACTATAGTAAGGCTTTCGACTGCGTCAAATTGAAAAAGCTCCGGCTGGTGCTAGAGAACATGGGAGTGCAAGCTCATCTCATTCTCCTCCTTAAAAATCTCTATGGAAACAGCTATGGGAAAATAAAAGTTAATCACACTATATACAAAGCATTTAGACCTAACGCTGGTGTCAGACAGGGATGCATTGTCTCGCCCTTACTTTTTAACATTTATGGCGAATACATTATGAGGAAAGTGTTGCAAGGTTGGAAAGGAGGAATTACTATTGGTGGCAAAAAATCACAAACCTTAGATATGCGGATGACACTCTAATCATTGCTTGCTCAGAGGAAGAACTTATACAGATAATGACAAAACTGAATAAAATTAGTAGAGAACATGGTTTGATGTTAAACAAAAAGAAAACTCAGGTAATGATAGTGGATCGCAACCCTACAAATATCAAAGAAATCGGCGGCCTTGAAGTTGTTGAAAAGTTTGTATACCTTGACTCTCTTCTGACAAATAAGGGAGGATGCGATGAGGAGATTAAACGAAGACTCGCAATAGCACGAAACCCTACGATAAAGCGTACTCGAATATGGAAAGACACAGCAATGTCGCAGAAGAATAAATTAAAACTGTTGAATACATTGATTTTCTCTATAGCCACGTACGCAGCTGAAACATGGACACTAAAACTAACAAATCGCAGAAAAATAGATGCTTTTGAAACCTGTGCGTATAGAAGAATGCTAAGAATAGCATATACAGAACATCGAACAAATGCCTCTATACCTAATCAACTAAAAATAAAAACTAGACTCTCAACAAAAATTAATCAGTCATACCTAAGATTTTTTGGCCAGATAGCAAGAAGAACAGATGGCCTAGAAAGACTTATTATACAGGGAAAAATAAATAGCAAAAGACCAAGGGGCAGATCACCGACAAGATGGATAGACCAAGATATTATCGGCCATGGAATCCAAGAAGCCTCCCTAGCAGCCCAAGACAGACAAGGATGGAGAACCACCATAAAAGCCATTGAGACATGATGTCACCATACTCTCACGAGAGTCAACGGGCAAAGAAGAAGTGCAGAAAAAAGCCACCTAAAGCAGCTTAAGGACATAAGTATGTGGCCGCCGGGTACTGAAATAGTCACTGCCAATTCATCTTTAACACCTTTAAAGGTATAGCCGCCTGTAGCAAGTACTTCGACTACTGGCTATCAACATTTTGTACCAAGAACTTTGGACGGCCGAAGCCTACCTCCACGCTCTGCCTCAACATTTGTACATATACCTGAGGGGTGAGGTCTGGGGGGGTGAGGTCTGTTGGGGTTGGCTCTGACATGGAAGCTTTGGCTACCTGTAAGTCTCTTATGCTAGATAATATGTAGTTTTTTTGTGGAGAAAAGTTAGAGGGATGGTGGGCTGGATATGGACCCCGATAACCCCACCAATACCTTCCCGTGTGGGTTGCTAGATCCTCCATCGGGCGCCTCCCCAGGTGGAGATAGGGGAGCGCTTCCTAGATATAGGTGGTACCGGGGAAATAAAATACCCGGGGCGGACCAAAATCTATCATAAATAGAAGTGCCTGTACTTCAAAAGATACTCTCATTCTTAGTGCAGAAAGTCTACTATGGCATTAGCGGCAAACAAAGTCGATAGGCACCTGTAATTGGCCTGAATGGCATAAGGTAGCAAAGCTTTAAATCTAAGCTAAAGGGCGATTATAGAGACTTATAATATATTTCGGCCAAGATTTGGGGACACCTTCTTGTCATAAAGGCGGATGAACTTAGCACAAAGTCAACGGCATGAGATCAGGCAGGCAAGGGGAAACCACCTGATTATTTTCCCTTGAGTAGAAAGTCGAAAGAAAATAGATACGCCTGGCGATCCGACTAGCACTCGGCGCTCAATTGGTTCCGGGCCGATTAGGGTGAAATTTGCTATAGGGCCTGATGCTGTAAGCAACCGGGCAACTCAGGCAGTAGAAACTACTGGAAGAAAATGTCCCAACATCCGAAACCAAATACACATAGGTACATGGAATATAAGGGGCCTTCTACAAATGGGAAAACTACATATCTTTAAAAATGAGATTAGGAAAGAGAACGTGGCAATATGTGGTATAGCTGAGACACACTGGAAGGGAAACGGACAATTTAGCACAACCGATCATACTATTTAAATGGCAGGTGCGCCAAAAACAGGTCGAAATGGAGTGGCGAACATAGTTAACAAAAAACACACAAGCTATATAGAGAGCTACGAGCCTATCAGTGATCGCATAATTAAGATAACTGTTAACTCCAAACCTTGCAAACTGCACATTGTTCAGGTATACATGTCAACCACGGAT
The DNA here is from genome assembly GCA_016904865.1 of Pissodes strobi. NCBI lineage: Eukaryota > Metazoa > Arthropoda > Insecta > Coleoptera > Curculionidae > Pissodes > Pissodes strobi. Next base: position 101,903 of record MU182900.1, on the reverse strand, counting down.
CACCCAGACGATGAGATTGAAGCAGAATATGAAAATATAGAGAGAGTCATATCACAAATATCACAAAAAGACATCATAGTAATCACTGGAGACTTTAATGCCAAAGTGGGAAACACCGAAAATGACAACGAACTAAGAAACATAGTAGGTAAATATGGAGTGGGAGAAAGGAATCAACGTGGGGAAAGACTTATACAATTTTGCACGGAAAACAGATTGACAATTACAAACACAGTTTTTAAACACCACCCGCGTCGCCTTTCAACATGGACATCTCCATCAGGTCTCTACGAAAACCAAATAGACTTGATAAGAACACGATGGCGGACATCAATAAAGAACAGTTGCGCACGGTACGGAGCAATCTGCGGATCCGATCATAAATTACTTAAGTCTTGCCTTAGTGTAAAATTAAAGAAAATCCATCTCACAAAACCTAACCAAAAAATACCTACGCCTGAACCAAACAGGTTTCAACAGAAACTGAAAGCAACAGGACCACCGCAGGTTACTGAGGATGTAAATGAGTCGTGGAACGCAATAAAATCATGGATAGTGTCCGGTACAAACGAGTTGAAAGAAACTGCTCCAATAAAAAAAAGCATTGGATGACAAAAGAAACAATAATTTTAATAGTCACGCAAACAGAAAATTTCCTTAAATGCCATTAGTCAAGAAGAGAAGACAAAACTTGATAAAGCAATTCAAAAAGCATGTAAAACCGACCAAAACAAACACATGCAAAGAACTGGAAGAACATGCAAAATATAATAGGACCTACGAATTATACCAAAAAGTTAAATATCTAGCCAGAGAATTCAAACCACTAACGCAAATAAGAAAAAATGATAAAGGACAAACAATTATAGACCCCACTGACATTCCCGAGGTATGGAGGCAATACTGCGAAAAAGTATTTAGTAATGCAGACACAAATGAACAGCAACAAACGGTACACGAAATGGAAAAAGAACCCTCAATTTTAAAATCCGAAATAGAAAAAGCCATCAATTCACTAAAAAGCAAAAAATCTGCAGGCGGAGATGGAATCACGGCTGAAACAATAAAAGCAATGGGAGAAATGGGGATAGATACTATTTATCGACTGTGCGAACTTATATGGAAGACTGGTGAATGGCCGAAAGACTGATGTGAATCAATATATATGCCTTTACACAAGAAAGGGTCGCCTCTGGACTGTAGTAATTACCGAATCATTGCGCTAATGTCACACGTAAGCAAAATTATCCTTTACGTTATTAACAATCGCTTAAAAGCTTTCCTCCTACCACAAATTCCAGACGAACAAACCGGATTTATGTCAGGCAAAGGTACAAGGGAACAGATTCTAAACACTGGACAAATAATTGAAAAGGCATATGAATTTAACGTCAAAATCTACCTTTGCTTTGTTGACTATAGTAAGGCTTTCGACTGCGTCAAATGAAAAAGCTCCGGCTGGTGCTAGAGAGCATGGGAGTGCCAGCTCATCTCATTCTCTTCCTTAAAAATATTTATGGAAACAGCTATGGGAAAATAAATGTATAAAGGTATATGCAAAGCATTTAGACCTAACGCTGGTGTCAGACAGGGATGCATTGTCTCGCCCTTATTTTTTAACATTCATGGCGAATACATTATGAGGAAAGTGTTGCAAGGTTGGAAAGGAGAAATTACTATTGGTGGCAAAAATCACAAACCTTAGATATGCGGATGACACTCTAATCATTGCTTGCTCAGAGGAAGAACTTATACAGATAATGACAAAACTGGATAAAATTAGTAGAGAACATGGTTTGATGTTAAACAAAAAGAAAACTCAGGTAATGATAGTGGATCGCAACCCTACAAATATCAAAGAAATCGGCGGCTTTGAAGTTGTTGAAAAGTTTGTATACCTTGATTCTCTTCTGACAAATAAAGGAGGATGTGATGAGGAGATTAAACGCAGACTCGCAATAGCACGAAACTCTACCATAAAGCTTACTCGAATATGGAAAGACACAGCAATATCGCAGAAGAATAAATTAAAACTGTTGAATACATTGATTTGCTCTACAGCCACGTACGCAGCTGAAACATGGACACTAAAACTAACAAATCGCAGAAAAATAGATGCTTTTGAAACCTGTGCGTATAGAAGAATGCTAAGAATAGCATATACAGAACATCGAACAAATGCCTCTATACCTAATCAACTAAAAATAAAAACTAGACTCTCAACAAAAATTAATCAGTCATACCTAAGATTTTTTGGCCAGATAGCAAGAAGAACAGATGGCCTAGAAAGACTTATTATACAGGGAAAAATAAATAGCAAAAGACCAAGGGGCAGATCACCGACAAGATGGATAGACCAAGATATTATCGGCCATGGAATCCAAGAAGCCTCCCTAGCAGCCCAAGACAGACAAGGATGGAGAACCACCATAAAAGCCATTGAGACATGATGTCACCATACTCTCACGAGAGTCAACGGGCAAAGAAGAAGTGCAGAAAAAAGCCACCTAAAGCAGCTTAAGGACATAAGTATGTGGCCGCCGGGTACTGAAATAGTCACTGCCAATTCATCTTTAACACCTTTAAAGGTATAGCCGCCTGTAGCAAGTACTTCGACTACTGGCTATCAACATTTTGTACCAAGAACTTTGGACGGCCGAAGCCTACCCCCACGCTCTGCCTCAACATCTGTATACCTGGGGGGTGAGGTGTGGGGGGTGAGGTCTGTTGGGGATGACCCCACCTATAGTGCGGCTGTCACCAAATTCAAATGCGGCTAATGGTTGTTATTTACTGGCTAGACTGAGGGACCCCTCCATATTAAAGGCTCTTCGGCTATTCCTTGCCTATTTCCATGACCAACCCTCCAGTGTGTGTTTTGAAGGGCACACTAATACTAGCAACAAATTAACTCTAGCTTCAGAGGACTTCCTTATGACGTGGACTCCTTGCGTAAGTTGTATTATCGCTTTCGCGACGCCTACGATATTGATTCGGCTGAGGTTGAAATGGATCTATCTGCCTTCAGGTCTTTCTTTTCATCAGAGATATTTCAACACCTTCAGAAGGTTAGAAAAAGTCATAGCAATTATTTTTCTACTGGCACTCCGATTAGAGGGGGCATTTTTGGGTAGATTGACGCGAATAGAGGATCAAGCACCTTCTGAAAAATTGGATGATGGCAAGTTTAGTGTTTTTCTTATTAGTATTCAGTCCTTACGACACAAAACATACGAATCATTTATTTTATTAGAAAAGCTTAATTTTCCAGAAATCATTGCCATAACTGAACATTGGTTGAATGTTGACGAGCCCGTGTTTGTCAAAAATTATATTACAGTAACTAGATTTAATAGAAGTAATTTATCTCATGGAAGTACTATGATAATGTCTATTAACAACGACTTCTCGGCAGTGACTAAGTTCGATCATTTATTGTCTGAGAAAATATTTGAATTTTCCATCGGCTATCATAATGCTTATCTTGTTTGTATTTACAGAACACTTGACGCTGATATGCATATAGTGCACTATGTAAAAATCAACCTCTCCTATTGGTCGATCCATCTCGTATTACGATATGTCTGCGTGATGCAATCGATTTCTATCGAGAGCTCTCGTGGTGTAGAGGTTTAGATCGTTGGGTCTCACCTGGAAAACGCGGGTTCGAACCCTGTCGCTTTTTTTATTATTATTTTTAAAGATTATGTTTCTAAACAGCTTTTTTTCTTGATTTTGGGTATGTCTTGGCTTAGATTAGGTTAGCACCTGGTTAGTTTCCTTTTCTTGAGCCCCCCGTAGCGAGCGAAGCGAGCGGAGGTCCATGCGGATCGACAAATGGGAAAGGTCGATTTTTATATAGTGCACTATTTGTGTAAAGGATCTTATAATGCTCATAATTATTCCTTTGCATAAAGAAGAAGATAAAGACCAAGCTTCGAAATATCGCCCAATTGCACCCCTTCCCACATTATCAAAGATCATTGAAGGATTGGTTAAAAAAAGGCTTCTATCTTTTCTCTCTAAATATAAAATACTTACTACCCATCAATTTGGATTTTTAAGTAACAAATGCACAAATGATGCTATGTTTTCCCTCTTTAATTATGTATACTCCAACCTGAACAACGATCACTCTACAGCAACAATTTACTGTGATTTCTCTAAAGCTTTTGATTGTGTAAATCATAATATCTTGATTAACAAATTGTAGTAGTACGGATTCAGAGGAATGCCTCTCGAATGGTTTAAGACGTATCTTAACAACAGAAGTCAGCTTGTGATACGTCGATGTCTTCTTGCGAGCCAATAGATTGTGGAGTGCCCCAGGGTTAAGTACTAGGTCCTATTTTGTTTCTGCTGTTTGTCAACGACATTGCTTATCTGGACATTAACGGTAAAGTCTGTCTCTTTGCGGACGATACTATTTTCACTTGGAGCAACCCATATATTACGGCGCTCACAGAACTGTATCTAATCAAGGTGCGATTCTAATCTCCTGTGCCTCAACGTTTCTAAAACTAAAGTTTTGTCATATAAAAGTACGTTGCAATCTTTTGTGCTTAAAAACACCACTATTGACGTCGTTGAATCTGTGAAATTCTTGTGGCTTGTTGTGGATAATCATTTAAAGTGAGACTTGCACATCGATGCCTTATCAAAAAAATTAAGTTCTGCCTGTTTTGCGCTAAGAACGGTTTCCATGGAGCTTAACTTGTCAACTGCTAGAACAGTCTATTATGTCCTTTTTGAGTCGCATCTCCGATGCGCCCTTCCATTCTGTATTTTCAAACTACAAAAGAGAGCTGTTCGATACTCACTGAGACTAAACAGTAGAACTCACTGCCAGGATTTCTTTAAAAGATTTAAGATATTAACTTTTCCTTCCTTAATAATATTTGAATCCGTTTGCTTAATCCGCAAGCACGTACCTGCTATTCCAGAAAGGCCCTCTCACAACTATCCATTTAGGAATACGAAGCATGATCTTTATCTGTCAACCCCAGGCTCAGAGTTAGTTAAAAGCTCTATATTGTACAATGCAAAAAATGCACAATTATCTGCCAAGTCAATAACATCTTTTCCCGTATTTCGCAGAGCTTTGAGATCATACTTACTGGAGAGAGCCTTATCAGCATGGATTCCTTCGTGGAAAATGAATAAATACCGCTGTGTATGATTTTGTGAGTGAGATTGTGGCTGCTTTTGAGAGGGGTGAAATTGCAATGGGCTCTTTCCTCGACCTCTCGAGAGCATTTGATAGCTTAAATATTTCCTTTTTGCTTTCTAAGCTTGAACGCTATGGAATAAGAGGTCCCCCTTTGGAGTGGCTGGGGTCTTACTTGCGGGGTCGTCCACAGAAAGTTGTCATAAATAAGGATGGATGTGACTACTTTTCTGTTCAGGATTTTCTGAGAATGGGTGTGCCGCAGGGCGTCGTGCTTGGGCCCTTGATCTTTGTGTGCTACATCAACGATTTAAGTGTACATATGTCTGCAGCAAGAGTGGCTTCTGTTAATTATGCTGATGACACTAATCTGCTTACAGTGGCCCCAACAGTTGAGGAGGACATACATCTGGGCAGGGATAGTTTGAGTGAGGCTAAGAGATGGTTCGACAACAATAATCTCTTTGCTGACAAATCTTCTTTTGTGCTATTTAGAACTAACAGGTCTTCTGCACAGTGCCCCAACCAAGCTGAGCTTTTGCACAAAGAAGTAAATTTTTGCAATGAGGCCAAGTCTTTAGGTATATATGTTGATTGTCATCTGAGTTGGAGTATATATCTGGAAAATTAAACAAGGTCTGTTACTTATTAATTAAAGAGATATCTGGACTGTGAAACACAATTGGTATCATATCATGCAAACTTTGAGTCGATCCTTAGATTTGGAACAATATGTTGGGGCAATGCGGTGGGTGTTGATAGAATATTCTTAATTCAAAAGAGAGCTCTACGTATAGTTCTGGGTTTGGACTGGCAGCAGTCTTGTAGAGAAGTTTTTGGGCAACATTGATTATTTACTACGTCTAATTATTCAGAGAATATTTCCCAAATCATAGCCATAATACCAGGTCCTTAGACCTTAACATTCCTGTGCATGGACTCACACAGTCTGAGCGTAGCCCATTATATTGCTGTATAACTTACTTCAATGCACTTCCTATCACAATGAAGCAGATTACTGATTTGAAAATATTTAAAAGATCTGTATGTCGGTATCTTGTTGAGTGTGAGCCCTATTCCGTGGCAGAGTTTTTGTCATTCCGCAGATGACCCCAAAGCAATTGTTGCAATTTTATTATTAATTTTTAAATATGAATTAATTGTTATGTATATGAGGTTAATTTTTTATTTTTTATTTTATAGGCTTAAAGCATATTAGGTACGCTAGCTTAAGTTTTATAATAAGGTTTTTAATGTATGTTATTTTTATTTATCGTATTTCTTGTAAAAGAATCTGTTTTGTGACGCCATTTATTTTAATACGCAATTTGATGTATTTTTTATAAATAAAGAGACTGGTTGATTGATTGATTGATTATATGCAGTAAACGACTTTTTTATTAATACTTCATTTTGAGCATTTTACACACTGGTTTAATGTTTGGTGTATAGTGTTTAGTATTTGATGTTTAAATGGTTAAATATTTTGATATTTAATATTTTATATAATATTTTTTTGGGGGGGGGGGGGGGGGGGGGGGGGCCGAACCGGAGATAAGGCCGCGGGGGGGCCCGCAGAGGGGGGCCAAGTCGCCGAAGGCGGAATATTTTGGGGGTGCCACGCCCAATTCTTACCCAAGGGGGGCCCCTCCCTGTCTACGCCCATGTGCGCAATTGTATAAAGTATTGTATAGTTAGGTTCTTCTTTTTCTTTTCATTGTATGTTTCTATTTGTGTTTTTATATATTTTGAATGGTTTGTATTCTAGCTCTAGCTTTGTCTATAAATTGTAAAATTTTTTGACAATAAAGCAATTGTAAAATCCGATGTGAAATTGCAAAATGGGGGCCAATAAAATTTATGTAGGAATTCGCCGAGTTATCATTCGGCCACGAATAGTCGTATTTGGCCGACCGTCATTTTCGACGAATTGTATTCGACTAATCTTTTTTCGACGAATCGTCTTCGACAAATCATCTTCCGGCGAATTGTCTTCCGACAAATGCTTGAATGAAAATACTAAATGAAATGACGTGTTCAAACATTTCCTTCTTCAAACAGCTAAATAGGCAAAATATAAGTAGACTGTTTTTGGTATTACTAAAAAAGAGACAAATATTTGTCTTTTATGCATGCGAAAGCAGAAATGCAACAATAATTAAATGCAGTTATTAATATGTTAAAATATTATTCGTTTTACGTTTCTTAGCTAGCATTACATGGAGTGCCACAGCATTACAGGACTTTCAGATTTAAACATAATCGCTCGAAATTCCTTGATTATACGTTAAGCACATTAAACATAGATTTGCTATACCTTTAGGTTAAATAATCACGAAGAAGCAATAAACTCGCACAAGTATGGCAGTTTATGTCATAATAAACGGTAGAATTGCTCCGGGATATGGAATACAATACTCTATAGGTTTGACTACGATAGTTATCTTCCTCATTCCACTCCGGATATGATCAAAATAATATGAATACAAAAAGCTATAATATCTATTTTATTCAATCTTCGTAATTGGTTGCTTAGCTAAATAAATATAAGTCATTGAAGGCGGGTGTAGCACTACCGAATCACAAAATTAGTCATCGCTTATGGTTATTAAATAAATTTGAGGGCATCATGCATATTCATAAAAATACTATTGCATTCAGAAAAATTTCCTTTCTCTACAAACATGCGGATAATTTTGATGCGACACCTTCATTATTCATTTATATTGAACACTAGTTAACAACATTGCTGCCACTATCATTACGTAATGATTAATTGCTTTTTTATAATTGCGCGTGTCGACCATAATACTTCTTAACACTGAAGACTATAATTTTCTAATCAGTCATAGGACATGGGTACTCACTCTCCGGTTATTCGTTAGCACCGTAATATAAGAGAGCATTTAAAATTAATATAGTCTCACAGCGCATTATGAATATTTAAAAATTAATAGACCCAATATATGAAAGTTTAAATTTATTTGGGTGATTAAATTGAGAACATTTTATCAAATCGACATTTTTTCCGATTCATAACAGATAATTACCAAACCATAGATTTAATATATATTTATCTTCCTCGGGTCATTTAAAATGCAGACATCGTAAAAAAGGCAAACAAAAACTTACAAATTATGAACTGAATGTGTCATTCATAGAAAAGTGATTTATATATACACATATAAATCACTTTTCTATGGTGTCATTCTAACTTCTGTTTTTTATTTACTTCGAACCTGCGTGAATTGTCACTTTTTGTTGTTTGATATGTTCAGTCTGTTTGGTCCCCAATTTCGAATTTAGTCTTTAACTTGGTTTCGAATTTCCAAAATAGTTCTTTTTGACTAGCGAAATCGATGGATGAAATCATTCCAAAAATCGAAGTGATCAGTCCGATCTCTCAGATAGTACTCTCTACGATTAGCCATTTCTTTCTGTCCTCATCAACTTTGAGTTCCAGGATATTGAGATAATTTAAAAGTAATTGAATAAAATAAAAAAAATTAATGAAAACCTTTTCCTACTTCTCTTGATTTATAATCCAGTAACTTTGTCCGGGAAAGTGGGGGATACCGTGCATCGAATCTGGTAGTTTCAATTTCTTGCTGAGTTGTTTATGATGTTGATCCAATGAATAACCCAAGTTTTCGAACCCGACGGTCGCACGTAACCTTGTCAAAATTCCAAAAAAACGCGGATTTTCGAAATTTTTTCAGTTTTTGGAGATTTCAACCCTGAAGGGCTGGTTTTTTCGAAATAACTATCCAGTTTTTAAAGTGGACTAAATTTCCTATAATTTGAGACTACAAGCATCTCTGTAGGTCTAACAATTTCCGAAAGACTGCTTTTTGAATTTTCTCTAAATTTTTTACAATTTGAGACTACAATTATCTTCGTAGACTCAATACTTTTGGAAATACTTTTAAAATTTATCGATTTTTTCGAATGTGGGAATATTAAGCAAGGTTTGTATAATATTTTACAATATTGGTTTTACTTTTGATTTTAAAAAAATATATATTCAATATACACCTTCATGTTATTGCTATTGTTATTGTTTGAAATAAAATGAAACAATTGGAAAAACAACAAAATTAGGTAAAGAATTGTTAAGGCAAGTAAGTATGTCTATATTTGAGTCGATATTTAAAACAGCACCCAGTAAAATATTTTCTTAAATCTAATCTAAAAAATAAATGCATTAAACCTAAAAGTTAAGCTCATAAGCTACCTTTATTTCCTACAATCTTACAAAAATGAAATTCACTAAAACTTAGGCTGGTTAATATAAATAAGGTCAAAATAAGGTGAAGACGAGTTCGTATAAAATTAAAGTAAAGATAAAATAATAACAAAATCACAAAAAGGCTTTATTTGAGTAAATTTTGCCCTCTTGGAAGGCCCTGGTTGAGAATCGTCGCTTGCTTCACAGGAAAGATCTGCAACTGGACTGTTAATGTCTTCTGTGGAATCTCTCCGCGAAACATCCGGCATTTCATTATTATCTAGGATTTCGATATTAGACATATCTTCACTTTCTGGGGGGTCGAGATCATCAAGTTCAATGTCTGGCACATTGTCGCATGAGGCTCTTCTGCAATGGCTGCAGACTGAGGAACATTTTAATCCTGATTTTCTACAGCTGCACGCGTTTCCACAACGCCCCTTGCAGCCGCACGAAATCATCCGCAAAAGATTTTCTGGGGCTGCGTCTTTGGACATCATTTTTGGGATGAGGCCGTGTGTAGTGGATATCCACCCTCAGTCGAGAGGATTCAATTCAACGCCCAACCACTTCTGCAGCTGTGAGAGAATTGTACATTTATAAGTAAACTAAATCTACATATTTTAACGATGATAATTCATACCTGATGGTAGGTCTGCATCTCGTGTAGCAAGTAATCTGGCAAGATTGAAGCTTGTTTTCGCTACAGCTCTCGAGAATAGGAGGTAACGCAGCTCGTCGAGGTTATGAGTGTCGGGATTGCCACCGTAGACAACAACTGTTATTCGCTCCCATGCTGCTGCTATCTCGTCCGGTGTAGAGGTCGGCTAAAAAAAAACTGCAGCTTCATTTACGAAGTCTGGATTTTTATGGAAGGTGGACAAAATTTTCATCTCTCCTTGGCCAGAAAAACATGATGTCGAGTCACACTTACTGAAAGCATGGATTAATAGGAAAAGCTCCGGTTTTAATTTATGTCTCGGAGAAGTTATGCTGGAATAGATCACATCTGGGGGTTTGCTTATTCCACATTTCTTGAAAAAAAATTTCACGTTGGTGTGAGATTCCAGTAAGGATTATCAACAATCAACAAATCTATGTCTTCACCATCGACCAACACTACGTCGTAAGAAGAGGCAGCTGTTAAAGCTGTAGTGATGACGAGCCTGTCAGCATCTTCCACTACCTGGAATACTTCAATGTTATGATTTTCCAGTTTTGTTTTCAGAAGGTTGATGAAACGAATTTTGTTTTTCTCGTTTGACAAGAAATTTTCTTGAGGAGCATTGCAGCATCTGTTCGGTATCCATCGAAAACTACTGCCACGTTTGTGCCATATTGAGCAGTGATGTACTGGATGTACCGGTCAGCTATCGAACCAAACGATGAGCTGTGAGGCCACACAACTTCGTGGAGCAGATGACCTCCATCTACCACTACGAATTTAATTTTTTCTTCCATATTATCCAAGTTTACTGATTGAAATGCAGCAAGAAATGAGGATTTCATGCCTTTTCTCATTCCCTCTTCGGTGAATAGTGACATTGGGATTGGTGATAGCTCGTATGTGAAAAAACTGCAGTTATTCATCCGATTTCTTTAGAACACATAGCCTGTGGAACAGTGTTAGGGGATTATCAGTGATATTTCTATCACCAATAGTAGTTGTTCGTATAGCTGAAAGGGGATACCACATTGTCTTTTCGTTTGAATTTCACTTCTTGGAAGTTCTGGCCAACTACTCTTAGCATCGATTCCTTCTCAATCTCTAGAGCCATATGGCAGTTCATAGTGGCTACCCAACCTGACCACTGCTGCTGGACATCATAAAATCTATGACAGGAAATGGAGGGTGATCTGAAAACCATCGACAAAGTTTTTCAGTATCTGATTCATCTCTGGTGACACGAGATTGTCGTATATCTACATGCTGCTCTGTTGTTGCAGAGTTAACGTCGCAGTATATTTCCACTTCATTGCAGATATTCTGCAAATACACCATGCCCAATGTCCACCGGGAGAGTACACTCTCAGTCATCCCACGTCCTTGGGTAAGTCCACCATAGCTTTTCATGGATTTCATAAGTACTTGCTCAATGGTCATATCTGAGTAGAATTTTCTAGTTCGTCTGATGGTAAAGAATCCTCGTTTTGTGAAACGTTCATAATCGAGAGGATCCATTTTCTCTTCCAATTCGTGCATATCTTGAAGATATAACTGTGAACATTTGGCATAAAAAAGTGACATGATGCTTGAAAAAATGGGAACATTTTCTGAATGGTGGCTATATGCAAATTCCAATCCCCTGTCCGTTCTGCTTGGGTGAATTGCTTCACCAATGTTGCCATTCGAAAATAAAGCACCCACGGCTTTGCAGTTTGGTCCATTGCTCTCAAGCTTGACAAGGACATCAGTGTATTTTTTCGCAATTGCTTGAAACAGCTCATTTTCAACTGCTTCCAATATTGCAGGTGTGCCAAAATTTGAAAGTGTTTCTTCAATAATGCTTTCGTCCTCTTCAGACAAGTGCATTGTTTTCAGAACTTAACTTGCCAAGGCAAGGTGAGCCAAAATATGGGTTTTTACTGCTCCAACATAAGCGTGATCAGATAGCATCTTGTCAATGCTGTTTTCAGCATAGATTGTCGAGAGCAGTTCATTCAACCCACTTCCACTCATGATGATGCCTATTATTCCCATGTAGGACATAAGTAGGTGGAAACCCCCTAGCCTCACAACTATGTTGCTCAAATCAGTATCTTGACAGTTTGCGACTATCGCTTTAGCTTTGATATAAAGGGGTTGGTCAAAAGTGACAATGCAGGACTTTTGTCCATAGATTCTGCATTTCTCGCTGGCAACTCGAAGAGCTGTGATAATTGTATCATACTGGGATGGAGGATAATTGATGAATGGTAGGCATATAATTTTTGATATTTCAAAGTGCTTTTCTGCTTCTAGGCATATAATTTTTGATATTTCAAAGTGTTTTTCTTTTGTCACCTCCTCCATAAACCCATTCCACCCCGGGATTTTCGTTTTTTTCAAAACCGCACCATACAACCATGATATATCTAAAAGGTTGGGCATGATTTCGTCAGGTAGTGGATGGATACTATCTATATTCTCAATTCTAATTGTTGACAAACCGTGATTCGTTGCGACTTGTTGAAAGATTTCCAGCTGAACAGAAGGATTTCGCTGTACAAGTTCATCAGCAGTGCACTTCGTCAAACGGGCTATATGCTTCTCAGAACATATCGAATCATAGGGAGTAACGATTTGTATACCTCCCATAGCGTGGAAGGTTCCCAGTCCATCCAATGTGCTCACATTGCAATCGGCATTATCAAATGAAAACTGCAAAAATGAAGGCTCTTTCAAAATGATTTTGTCTGGTCGCATGATAGCTGACGTTTCCAAAATCAAGGTCTCTTTGTAACTGGCTGAGAATCCAAGCGTTGATAATAATTCAACCAGATGTTTCGACCCAAATTTGTGATACAGGTATACACCAATACCATGCAGTAATGAAGAGAAGAACGAGCGAGGCCTTACTGCTGATATTATTGAATGTGCTATTGCAACACATTTTTTTTGTATGGATCCAAGCTGCCTCGAATTCCTGTTTCCAGCAATTGTCTTAAAGATTCGGGGACTACTGGATTGACATTCTGGAAGAAGTAATCGGAAGGTGGAAATTGATTTGTGTCATACACTTGCGAACGTATGACCTCTCGTATGATTTCAGCAGCTGCCCTGACGACACGCAATCTTTCTCATTGAGAATCTGCACTTCTACTCTCATACCAAGAGCTAGTGAGAATTTTGTGACCTGTGTTTTTAAAATATACCGTCGTTTGTTTGGAGGATGTCTCGACGATCAAAATGTCATCGCCGTACTTTTCTAACAAGCGATTTTTGACTGTTCGCGATTGGGGTTTTTCTCCTTCTACTTGGTTCATTAGTTCACTGAGTGAGAATTGACACTCCTCAGAGTTCGCTTCCAAAAATAAATAAATTGCTTCCATGACCTGATCAACCATAGAATGTTGACGACTTCCTCTGAGCATTCCTGTTCGTGGGATTTTAGTAGAGCTTTATTTGACAAAACCGGTGGTACCTCGCATCAAAGGCAACCAAATCTGTGTTATCCGATATCCGTTCTTTTATTTTGAGAGTCCATTCGTCACCACGTTTTTCTGCTGCTTTTAAGAATGTTGCATTGAGGGACATCTTTTGTACAGTTGTTACATTGTTTCTTTTTTCAGGTTTTACCTTTCTTTGGGCCACAAGAAATTCTTCAGTTATTCTCTCACCACAAAGAAAACATTGTTCTCTGAAATTAAACTGCTTCTTGATGTTTTCATGCTTGTGTCTCTACGGCGAACAGCTGCCTTTATACACCTCGCATCGTTATATCTCTTTTGGCAAGCACTGTGTACAGATATTTAATTCACACCTGTCAATAAATGTACATTTTTTTGAATGTTCCGGGAAACACTGGACGCAAGAAGGGTTTTCACTCCCTTTTCCTTAACTAAAACTACACCTTTAGATAAATTCCCTTTACATATAAAACACACACGCGCGCCGGTGGGACCGGACTCTGACATTCTGTAAATTTCGGCTTCAAATATTAACGAAAGAATACTTAAGTTCGCGCACCTTTAACGCCAGCCGGTAAGACGAGAACTGAGGTGCCACGTGCAAAGGAAAGACGGAAAGAGACTCGCAGACATGCTGAATATATCGTAGGCGGTGTTGTAGGTTGTCAACGGCAGCATGACCTACAGAAAATAAATTTAAAAAGCTGTATTTCGGAAACTGTTAGACCTACAGAGATGCTTTTAGTCTCAAATTATAGGAAATTTAGTCCACTTTAAAAATATACTAAAAGTTATTCAAAAAAAAAACAGCCGTTCAGGGTTAAAATCACCAAAAACTGAAAAAATGTCGAAAATTCCGCGTTTCTTTGGTTTTCTGACTACGTTGCGTTCGACCGTCGAGTTCGAAAACTTGGGTTATTCATTGGACCAACATCATAAACAACTCAGCAAAAAATCAAAACTACCAGATTCGACGCATGGTCGAATGTATATGGTTACTGGACTATTACTATTTACTAAAATATTGGATGATTAACGATTATTTATCTGAAGCATGAAGTGGAACGAAACGACGAAAAGTTTAATGTAAGAGAGGAATACAATTTAATCGACTTCTAACAGGTGACGGGAACGAAAAGCTTAAGAATTTACGGGACACAGTCAGAAGGCGATTTAATAAAGCCAAGACAAATAATGACTGGGACATCTATATAGATCAACATTCACGGAATATAACAAAGAAATCCGGAGAGCCAAATGGGACTAGTGGAGGAGACTCTGTGAAAGGGCTAAGGAAACATTAGAATGCCCAAGAAGCCGCACACTTTTGGCGAAGGAATGAACCGCAAGTAACCGAGTTGAATTTCTTAAAAGAAACCACCACAGAGACCAAAGAAGAAAGATTAAATTTGCTTTTAGAGGCAAACTTTTCGGCCTCATTCATAGTGGATATAGCTACAGCGCTGCAAAAACCAAATAAGCCACGGAAGCCATAAAGACTGGATTGGAGGTTGGTAAGGGATATAGCGACGCTCGACAAGATCATGTGGACTATAGATCAATCACAAGCGTCCAGATCACCAGGGCAGGATGGAATTTATCCTCCACTATTACAAAAAAGACAGGATATTCTAATACCACACTTATGTAAAATCTGCAGAGGCTGTTTAGTAGGGATTTACACCAAGTGTGTGAACACAGATGTAGGTTATATACTATATAACATCGGGACATACACCCAAATCTTACAGACCAATAAGCTTGTCATCATTTATGTTAAAAATCCTAGAAAGGCAAGTTGACAGGCATATAAGAGATAATGCGCTTAAGATGTTTCTATTAATGAACATTCAATTTGCGTATAAATCAGGTAGATTAACGGAATTAGCGCCAGACGATCTCAAAAGACCAATTTCAGAGACAAATATATAGCTGGAGAGAAGACAAGTACTAGCTACTATATGCCAATGGGTATAGGCCTGCCTGGAAAATAAGATGACACAAAGATGAATACTGCTATGCGTCATCCTGGTAGATGCTGTGCTCCAAAAAACGATTTGCTGAAGGTTTTCTATGCCTAGGACATGCAGATGATTTAGCGATAGTGGTTTGAGGAAAATTTATAGGCATACTCTCAAAGAGCTCTCAACATCATGGATGACTGGTGTAAGCGCAAACAGCTCTCAGTCAATCTATAGTACAATAGTAGCTACCTTGACACGAAGGAGAGTCTTTAAAGGCCTAAAAACCACTGGTTTTTAAGAGGAAAAGAATTCCCTTTTCCACAGGGGTGAAATACTTAGGAATCATTTCTGATCCAAAGTTGACATGGATTTCACATATTCAAAGGGTTACATAGGGCTTACGATAGCATTAGGTAGGTGTAGCAGAATGTGTGGCTGAAACTGGGGATTAAGGCTTAAGATGACCCTATGATTATCCACGAGGGTGGTGACACCATGATAAAGCAGTGACTTGGTGGATAAAGATCAGACAAGTGGGAGTGAGGAGAATATTGAGTGGCGTGCAAAGGCCGGGGAGCCTGTGCGCCACGAGAACCATGAACTCAACTCCTATCACTGCTCTAGGATTATTATTAGCCCTACCACCACTACACATTTATACACAAAGAGTAGCTAGCTCTGTTGCAAGGATAAGCACCAATAAGCAAGAGTAATTGCGCGAACGATGAAGAACTGCTGAAGGAGATTAAGGCAAACTACGTGCTAAATATGCCCATAGATTACACCATTCCATCATATAGGCTAGAAAAGAATTTTAAGAATCGTAATACCGTCTCGTATACTGACGGCTCGAAGACAGATCAAGGTGTCGGAGTCGGCATATATGAACCAACGACGTGAGCAAGTCTTCCAATATTTATGGGAAATCTAGCCACGGTGTTTTGGCGGAAGTAACGGCCATAGAATACTACGAAAAGAAAACGGAGAACAGGAAATCCACCAATAAAACGATGGTAATCTAGTGCGATAGTCAGGCAGCACTAACGAAATCAAGGCCAACAGTACAACATCCTGAAGCAACTCTCTGTTGCTGCGAGACATTGAATGAGCTAGTGAGTCAAAACAAAATAACTTTAGCTTGGGTTCCGAGGCACAGAGGCAACGAGAGAGGCGATGAAATAGCCAAAGCAGCCTCGTCGGGTTCTTTGGTGGGACCAGAACTCCAGTTTGGGATGGCAAGCTGTACTATTAAGGCATCCATTGTGAAATGGTTAGCAACACACCAAGATGGCTAAGGACAAGATAGCTAAGGAAGTCATTAAGTGCTGACTTATTGAGCCACAGTAGAAAGGCTGTCAAACTGATGGCTGGCCATTGTCGATTGAAAAGACACTTAAATCTGATGGGTCTGGCAGATGAAACCCTATGAAGGTTCTGTCAAGAAGAAGAGGAATTTGCAATCAACGTTCTATGCCACTGAGTGAGAGA
Organism: Pissodes strobi; assembly: GCA_016904865.1. Classification (NCBI taxonomy): domain Eukaryota; kingdom Metazoa; phylum Arthropoda; class Insecta; order Coleoptera; family Curculionidae; genus Pissodes; species Pissodes strobi. The sequence goes on along the minus strand of MU182900.1, from coordinate 84,946 downwards.
ATCGTGTGGATACGTTTCAAACAAATGGGCGAAACCAATCTAGTACTTACATGCTACACTTAGGGGTAATTATTAAGGATATGGAGTATAATCCTGAGATAGAAAACTAGATCAGGTGCTCTAAACACAGGGAGGGTCACAATAGATCTTACACGTCGCAGTGGTGGAGAGGCCGTTTTGGAAAATTTCCAAAAAACCTAATATAATCTAACAATAGGAAATTAGGAAACCGGTCCTTAAAGCATAAAACTAATAAATAATGTGCATGCCATGTTAGTTTAATTGATGTAGTGCTCCGTAAATGAAGAGCAATTTTACCAAGAAAATGTGAATTGTTTATACCGAAACCGACACAAAGGGGACACCTAAAGCCGTATGTACATTTACCACCTTTTTTATGTACATTTAACACAGAATAAGTAAATTAGACAGTAAAAACAGTATTTGGTCACAAAATACGTCAATATTTGACCATAAACAGATACCATAGATATTCTTATCTGTACTGTTTTTTTTTTCTCCTCGCTCGTTCAATCGAGCATACATTTCTCGACGATAATAAAGGAGTCCATACACCAAACGTATTTTTGCAGTAGTACGATTATTTTGATATTCTATTTTATAAGTATTATTATTGAATGAAATGGCTGATGGTGACATAAAAGATTTATTAAAATCACTAATTAGTTCAAACCAAGAATTAAGGGACGAAATTAGACAAAGTAGGGAAGCACTGACTGCGGAAATCCGCAACCTACAGGAGGAGCTGCGAGACGAAATTAAAGAACTGAAGGCAGAAAACAAGGATTTAAAGGAGGAGGTTTTTAGTCTAAAGCACAAACTCAACAGAGAGGCACGAGAAGCAAGAAAATATAAGTTGATGGTCCACGGACTTGAAGAAAAGGATAAAAAAACTCGACGTTGCTGCTTGCTTAGAACTTTTTAATAAAAATATGGAATTAAACTGCCACTTTCAGGACTTTCGTAACTTCTACAGAGTAGGAAAACTGGACAAGGCTGACGATAAAATAAGGCCAATTTCTGTAGAAACAAACAGCTATTTCTTGCGAGAGGATATACTTAAAAACGCCAGCAAGCTTAGGAGAACAACGATCTATGTAATACCGGAGTACACAAAAGAAGACTACGAAGAAAGAAAAAATTTAACAGAACATCTGAAGTGCTCTTGGACCAATTTGATGATAATATGTTCGATATAGTTTTGCTAACAGAAACATGGAAAATAACAATTTGCAATTATTTAATTTAAAAGATTACCAACAGGTATACAATTCTGGAGATGTTAATAAAAATGATGGCGTCTTAGTTTATATTAAAAATGATTATAAAGTTCGATCTAAAATATTTCATATAGCTGGTTTAAAAAGTAGGACCAAAGTAATACATCAATAGGCATTACATCACTATATAAATGTCATAATATAGAAAATAACTTATTTATAGAAGGACTATCAAATTATTTAAGAAACAAGGCAAAATTACAAGTAGAACTATTAGTGGGGGATTTTAATATAAACATTCTGGATAACTCTATAATCAGTAATGAATATTTAAACTCTATTTACGAACATGGCTTCAAATCTACCATCAACAAATACACAAGGGTTGAAAAAAATTCTCAATCGTGTATAGACCACATCTTTATTAAAGGCCAACTTCTCACAAATAATATGATATTTCCCTACGTATTGCACTCCAAGATTACAGACCAATACCCTGTGATATTATCCATGAGGCTTCATAAACCCAACCAAACCAAAAAAAATCCAAAAGGAATATATTTCTGATAATAAGCTAAATGATATAATGAAAAACACATCTTTTGAAGTCCTCTATAGTATTATATAGTGGAAATTGCGACGAACGTATTAATTAGCAAAATTACGAACGCTATTCAAAAAAGCACATACGTTAAAACTATGACACTTAACAATAAAAAGCTATGGATAACAAACGGTTTACTGAGTTCAATGAATTTTAGAGATGGATTGTACAGAACATATAAAAAAAGTAAAACGAATGAAAGTTACAACAAATATAAACTATACCGCAATAAAATAATCACACTAGCAAAGAAATTAAAAGAATACTATTACAGAAACCAGGTACTAGACAATAAGAATAATGGCAAAAAGTTATGGAGGACATTAAATACATTTACTTCTAAATATGAAACAAACACAAACTCATCAAATATTAAACTAAAAGATAGCGACAATAATATCATTACTGACACAGAAGTAATTTGCAATATGTTTAATAGTCACTATACACAATTGGGTCAGAAGATGGCAAATGCCATCAAAAGAAACTATGTTGCAGGGCAAGCTGTACATTTTTTAAATGATAGAAATGGTAAAACATTTTTCTCAAATCCTGTCTGTGAATCAGAAATCCATAATATTATTTCGTCACTAAAAAAATCATCTTCTTCTAGGTTTGATGAAATAGCGACAGTCACCATAAAACATATGTCTCAATATATTGCCAAGCCACTTCCTTACCTAATAAATTTAATGTTTAGTAATGGAGAATGTCCAGATCATTTTAAAAAAGCTATAATCAAACTAATATATAAGAAAGGCGACCCAACAGTAATGGAAAATTATAGACCAATTAGCCTATTGTCCAATCTGACAAAAAATTTTGAAAAGACCTTTAAACAAAGACTTATACAATTTATTGAATCTGAAAAATTATTATCAAACAGCCAATATGAGTTCCAAAAGAATAAATCAACAAATGATGCCATTGCTTATCTTACTCAAAATATATACAAGTGCCTAGACTCAAGTAGATCATGCGCGGCTATTTTTATTGACTTGGCGAAAGCGTTTGATACGGTAGATCACCAACTGCTTTTATCCCGATTAGAAGATATGGGTATACGAGGTCCTGCCCAGCTTCTGTTAAAAAGCTATCTAAGTAAGAGAAAACAAGAGGTACATATATATACTAAGGCGAGCACCTATCAAGAAATCAAATTTGGAATACCTCAAGGAACGGTTCTTGGGCCAGTACCATTTATTATTTACCTAAATTCTCTATTGCAACAAAATTATTCAGGAAAGATTATTTCATTTGCTGACGACACTGTGTTTTTTGTAGAAGGAGAATCGTGGGGAGAAGTAGAAGAAAAAATAAAGGCAAATATGCAGAACATAATTCATTGGTTTGATCAAAATTTACTAACTATTAATTTTGAAAAGACTTCTTATTTACCATTCACCAGCAAGATAACCAGACTACCTGAAAATAAGGAAATAAATGTATTTTTACCATTTAGACAAAACTCAAATTGGCAAATTGGGAGCTCAACACAAGTTACTTACCTAGGCATAATTATGGATAGACACCTTCGTTGGGATATTCATGTTCAAAATCTTACTAAGAAGTTACGATCTCTGTTTTACTTGTTTAACATGCTATCAAGAATTACAGATATAAATATTCTAAGGTCGATTTATTTTGCTTTAGTACAGTCGCATCTTTCGTATGGTATTAGTGCATGGGGAGGAGCCTATGATAATACCTTAAAGCCCATTATTATTGCACACGATTTCCATCCTACATATTATATAAACATACAAACCTTCTTAGTGTAAAGTAGGGCTCGGAATTTCTGAAATTTTTGTATTCGATTAGTCGTTTTTCGAATTATTCGAATAGTCGAATAATTCGAATATTCGAATTATTCGAATTAAGTGTTTGAATAATTCGAATTATTCGATAAAGTGTTTGAATAATTCGATTATTCGGATAATTCAAATTGATTGTTTGAATAATTCGATTATTCGAATATTCCAATAATCAATTAGGTTGGTAGTCAAATATTTGAACAGCCGTTTATTTAAATACCGAAAAAGTCGTTTCAAATATTATATTATCGAAAAATAATGGATACATTAAAAACATACCAATAAATCTCTTAAATTAAATAAACATTTAAAATTAAAACATCACCAATAAAAACTCTTGAACAAAAGAACTCAAACAAATAAACTCAAAAAAAAACTAAAAAAATAAAAACTTTTAAATAAACTCAAAAAAATATAATTTCGTACAAATGTACAATAAGATTTAAAAATAACAAACAAATAGTTCAAAATGGCTAAAGTAGAAAATAATGAGGAACAATGTAAACTTAAATATTACAAATTTACATTAAGAAAACAAAGTTTTTTAACATTATCAGATTTTAGGCAGCATCGTTTTGCATTAACAATATTACCAGCATTAGAAAAAGTTTTACATATTTTTAGGATTTAGATATTTGGTTTCCTTATTTTTCAACACTGCAAGAGACACATATTTTTGGAAATAACGCATTCGGAATAATACAAATCAAGTTCATTAGATGTTGTAGGCTGTTCATTTGGAAATAAGAAGTCCAAGGCGGTTTTTTGCGCACAATTTTGATCATGTTCTACTTCTGAAAAATCGATATAGGTTTCTATTAGATTTTGAAAATATCTTTGTACCTTAATCAAAGAACCAATAAATCGTTCTTTATTTTTGAACCGCGGGTCCAAAAATGCTCTCATGTCAAAAATAATGATATCGATGGCACCAGTAACTGAGACACAAAAAACATCTTTAAATCTAGATTCAAACTCTTTTTGTAATGAAAGTTTAATGTCTTTTAAGAAAATAGGTTCTTCAGGAGTAGTTTTCAAAATAAAATTTTCCATTAGGCATTATCATTGAAATAGTTGGTTGCGAATCCGATGAAAACAAATTGGTAACAATTTCAAAAGGTGCTAATATTGTTATAATGCTTTTCTATTACTGTCCATTCTTCTTTGTTAAGCATTAATTGTCCAGCATGTGTTGTTGTTAGATAAAACACCTATTACAGCTTTACGTTGCTCTATTAACCGTTTTAACATATAATATGTAGACATTTCGTCATTTGTTTAAATTTAAATGAGCATCTTCAAAAATAAGCCAGAGTTAAATTTAATTCATGAGCAAAACACCTTGTACGAAAAACACGAATATTGAATAGTCAATTAGTTGAATTATGCGAATAGTGGAATAATTCAAATAGTCGAATTATTCGAATAGTCGAATGATTCAAATAGTCGAATTATTTGAATAGTTAAATATTCGTATAGTCGAATTATTCTAATAGTCGAACTTTTTGACTAACAAAAATTCGAATTTAGAATAGTCGAATATTCGAATATTCGAATTATTCGAATAAAACTCCGAGCCCTAGTGTAAAGGACATGTTTTGGAAGGCCTCAGTAGTAAAACTCATAAAGGATCGAGAAATTATAAAACCCATTTCCAATCATATTGGTATTAATGTCAGAAACAATAGATTGAACATCATTTTATTACCACGTGTATACAAAGCAATTGGACAAAGATCATATACATATATCGGAAAAAAAACTTTTAATCTTCTTCCACATGAGCTGAAAAATAAAATAAGGCAGCAAAATTTTGGCAGCTTAGTTTCAAAATGGCTAATCAGCATACAGCACAACATAATTTCATAATTGCCCACATTGTGTTTCAGGAGTACTTTACTTTGTCTAAAATATATGATTATGTTTCGGCGATAAAATTTTATTTAGTATGTATGCTCTATAGATACCTGTAGGACAAAAAATTTTTTTATGTAGTGTAGGGTATTTTTTTTTATGTATTTTTGTTTTAAAGTTAGATTGTATACCTATTCTAAGTTTGTTTATTTTAATTTATGTTCTAAACAGAATTTGTACTAATAATGTTTTAGGAGACAGAAAAATGTAGACTTTTTCAGTCAAGCCCTGCTTTGGAGATTCTGCAGCATCTTCTTTTCCTTCATATATTCTTATTTATCTATAAAATGAACCTAGGGTATTAGCTTAATTACCGTGTATTCTATTTTTATATCAAGTTAGAATAAGTTTTATTTGTAATTGTAGATGAATAAACGGATTTCTATTCTATTCTATCCTATCTGTCTTGCTAATAAGGAAAAGTAATGATTTCTCATAATTCTTATTTTTTACTTTGAACATTTCTATTCTATAAATACCAATAAATTTAATTAAATGTTAATGAAGGTTTATCTTTATCAATAATTAAATAATTTCGTAAAGCCATGGACAAGCACTGAGCAAAACTAACGTATGAAACCATGCTAGGAGATGAGACTGTGAAACTCTTGTCGCGTTGGTCTCCTAGACAGGGCTAAAAATTGAAATTCAGTATCTGCATATAATAACTAGATAAAAATGACTGAATCTTTGATGAGCCTGAATGAACTAGAATCTAGAGAATTACTTAGACAAGGCTTTCCGCATTTTGATAAAATATGTTTCAAGTTCGTTAAAGCATAACGTATCGGCACAATAATATATTCTCTAATAAACTATTAACAACCCAGTATGATCCATTTTAAAAGCTAGGCAGTTAAACCGTATTTAATGGGATCTTTTTTTTTAACTATCAGTACTTGGTTTTCATGGTGTCCTAAAAACTCGGGCCTAAATTTCAAAATCAATCACAACTGTATTTGATCCTGTAAGAAACAGCGAGGCATATGTGTTTTGTCAAAGATGGATTTATCATATTTTGCCTTTAGCTGGCATATTTTTATTCAAAAACGGTTCCTTTTCGTGTGCTCAAATAAACTATAGAATAGTATTATGAGGGAAATAGCTTTATTTGTGTGTGTGGAGTTTAAAACGATCGTAGTTAAAAGAGTCGATTCGCGAATGAACGATAGATACTTAAAAAAATCGATATTTTCCTATTTTTTTTTAAATAGTGAATAACTTAACTATGATATGCGTGTGATCTTATTATATTTATTAACTTTGAAAAGCACAGTTTCACAGTTGATCGTCTGAGCGAAGCCAATAATCTCTAGCCAAATACAAATGTTACTGCATATAGAAGTACACAAGAACTTAATTAAATTTACTAAGCATATTTACGTTAACATTTCTAATTTGGTTTCTATCATCTTTCACATCATTAGATTGTCGTGTTTCATCGTTTCATCTAGAACAACCCTCTTTGATAAAACAGTGAAATGTGAGGCTATAAATCATTTAATTTAACATCCTGTCGTCTATTTTAGTGTCACGTGTAGCCATATAAATACCGTGCCCGGCATCTTCTTAAAGCATCGAACTTTACAAACTAAAACATTCGATACTATGAATTAGCGCCAAATTACAACCATTACAGATTTTTAAATTGGTTTCCGAAATTACCTCCATCACCTTAATGATAGGGCGTGCTTAAAAAGATCTCATATTTCTTCGCCTGTAATTGCCTAAAAATTTACGTGTTTATTTAACAACTTTGGTGGCAATGTTATGTATGGGTGAGAATTCTTACAGGGAGGTGGAGTACACAATACATTTGAATCATTATGAACGATGAATCATTTATTGCTGCGTTTGTGGAATTGATTTAATTGATTGTTGGTTAAATATTTAATAGACCAAGTAAGCATTTCAAACATAGAAAAAAATCCTTCCGTATCATTTATCATCAAGTTCTCCCCTACTAAAGGCAGTATAATAATTATTGTTATTAGCTTACTAAATTATGCTTGAAACCATAATGCAAATTAGCTCCCTTGTTTTAAATAAGTCGTTTTACGGTAAAAAACCATTTTGTACGCACCTGAGCAGGTATAACTATAATGGCAACATACCGTTCGTTAAAAAATACCGATATACTAGCGGGATTGGACTGGGTACTCATGCATCGTTTTTTTGTGAAGGTACTTTTCGGTGTAATTGAATGTTATTAAATTTCATTTCTTCATTTTCTTCATAGCGGTCATTTAGTTTTTTCGAGGATACAAATTGACTCTTCTACCGACACCATAGGCAGTTTAACCAATTACGTTTAAATTTAACTTTCAAACTAATTATGTGGGTTTTTTTGCCATGCTATCTCATTTTTCTTTGAGAAAACTGACTAAGATACTAGGAATCTTTAGTGGTTTATTTAATGTCGTTTTTGTTTAACACACTTGCCGAGACCGCCATGAAACTATGTTATAAGATCGGTTTTATGGTGGAGTGATAAAGTTTAAAGGATATAATGTAGAAAGCATTTGTTGTGTCATCAGTGTCATTTTAATTCAACCCTTCTAGTTGTTTGCAACGCTTCTGAGTATTGTCAAATTTAAAACAAAATCTTTCGGCCTCGACTTGGCAGTTGAAGCAATTAGTCATGAGCAAATGCAAATCTTGGTCTTGGTTTTGCATGTGTTGTCTTGGTCTTGCTCGTGGTACTCCAAGACTCTTGCAAGTCTTGTACTTTTTTGGTAGATTTTTACTAAAAGCAATTTTTGCAAAGAAAATTAAAAAAAAATTTCAAGTCATTTCAAGTAAATAATGGTGTAAAGAAAGGGACAGTAATTGTCAGTATAAAAATGTTGGTTTGTCAATATTAAGTACGACAGCAACAAATTTTAAGTAAATCAGGTAATTTTTTCAAGTAAAAATGCTCAAAAAACTTTTCTAGTTAAGGAATCACTTGTTTCCGTGTAATATTGAAACATCCTGTGTATTACAAATTGCGGCGTTAAGACAAGAACTAAACTTAAACGTGCATTTCATTTTTTAAAACATGGTTGCCTATAATTGAGTTGAAATGTAAGTATTTATCCATCTACCTTCTCATTTTGACATTTTTTTTACAATATTTTTCTATAATAAAATTTCAGAAATTTGAAAAAATATATATCAAAGCCACTAGATATTACGTTCTTCTATAAAAACCAATTCTGAGCAGGTCCGTTAGGTAGGCTTTGAAATAAACCAAAATTATTATTGCTCAATGAAGAACTGCACGTCAGTTTTATGCGTTTTTCAGCAAATGATAAATTAGTTAACAATTTCATCTGCTCGCGTGCGGTAAAGTTTACTTTTCCTCACTCATTTGCGTGCCGTACTTTACCGCACACTATGCAGAATATACTATATGGAGAATCATCATCATCATCATCATCATTTTTCTATAAAATACTTCTACTCCATGGGCTGACCAAACACTATGAGGTAGGGTGTTGAAGGGTGCTTGAAACACGTGGTTTAAAATCCACCATAAGCAGTAAAGCTTGACGTCAATGGCCCAGGATGAGGACGTACAAATAGCGAAAATGAAGCAAAAGGAAATTAAACTTCTTAAAGATGCAAATAGTTCAATTTTAATTAAATATTATGTAAACACTGTGCTCGGGCACTTTGATGGAACCAAAGATTATTATTATAGCATTCAAGTGAAATCGTCATCTTCCTGTATTTACTTAAATTACGAAATAATATACAACTAAATAACATTTTGCTTGTATGCATTCAATAAATACATTAAATATTCTTAGATGTATTTATCTTCGTAATCTGTAAGGAGTGCAAATACCTTTCTGTCCAATAGCTTTAAGTAAATTAGAGCGACGAATGAAATACCCTGTCGTCCAGATACCTCAAATTGATGCATAATACGTATTCATCCTTACAAGAGGGATTGATAAAGTAAATATGGCCTAAACCAAATAATGCACACAAGTTGAAACTCTCTATCTACCAGCAGTAATGACGAGATGTTTAGCTTTATGGGAACAACGTTACTATTCTAAAATAAAGGGGGGGAAATAGATGTTCTGTGAGTGAGTTTCACAGTGATGCAGTGCGCCAGACAAAGGAGTCCTTATAAAGCGATGTTCTTGGTGTTTCCAGTTGTACAACGAAAGTGCTCTCTTGTCGTATGTCCGACAAGCGTTGCTGGGAGCGGGATAAGGCGGGCCAAAGCCTGGGAACATCTGCCGTGAAAATATGTGTAAAACAGGGATATCTCGGCCACATATCTGCGGTGTTCCAGACTATCCAGATCCCTGGTTAACTCCGGGTCGCCGACGAGACGCACAGCTCTCTTCTGAATGGAATCCAGCTGCTTCGGTGCGGCAAATGTGTGAGCAATATTCTAAGCACGGTCTCATTTGTGCTTTGTAGAGCAAGAGCAGCTGATGCGGTGTGTAAATAGTTTTTTGTTGCGAAATAGGGCACCAAGCTTCTGCGAGGTTGATTTTGCGATGTTAGCAACGTGGTCATGTCAGGACATATTGCTGTAAACCGAGACACCTAGAAATTCGATTGACGAGCATGAAGGAATGGTCAATCCTGATGTAATGATGTCAGGGCCCGCCTTATTGGCTTTCTTGGTAAACGTGGCCATTTGGTGGGCCAAATTTCTGTCGCCCAAAGTTCGAACCCTCTCCAGATCTTGATTAATTGCTGTAATCTGGTAACAGTATCTGGTAATAAAGCACATTAAAAACAAAAAATCTACTGGTTCAGATGAAATCCCTGTCTCTCTGGTAAAGAACTGCTCCAATGAGCTTGCTCCAATTTTATCATATTTAATAAATCTTACTTTTAATTCAGGTATTTTTCCAACAAAATTAAAATTAGCATTGATTAAACCAATTTACAAAGAAGGTGATAATGCAGAAATAAAAATTATTGTCTTGTTGCTCTTCTTAATAATTTCAGTAAGATATATGAAAAAGTAATAAATGAACGACTTGTTCAATTTCTTGAATCAAATAATATTTTTTCAAATGTTCAGAATGGTTTTCGTAGGAAAAAATCTACCATTCGCGCAACTTATCAAGCCTTGACAAAAATATTGGAATCATTAAACGGCAACCAGCAAATCTTTGCAATGTGTATTGATCTATCAAAGGCATTTGATAGTGTCAGTCACAGACTACTTTTGTTTAAACTTGAACAATATGGTATAAGAGGTGTAGCACTGGAGCTCATAAGATCATATCTCCACAATAGGGAGCAGTGTGTGATTGACATGTCCAACAAAGGGGAACGTATAGTCTCAAACTGGCAGCTCATTAAATAGGGTGTACCCCAGGGGTCTCTTTTGGGACCACTTTTATATGTAATTTATACCAATGAGCTACCACAACTGATAAACCACCATATGGTACAGTTTGCAGATGACACCTCAGTGATTTCCTCACTGCAAAAGGATTTGGATCCAAATACCGCAATCTTTGAAACACTGGTCACCCTGGAAAGCTGGTTTGCTGCCAACAACCTTACTACGAACGTAAGCAAAACGCAACTGATTCAGTTTGGTTACTCCACCACAAAAGATCAGCATATTTTCCAGAATGAACACCATACAATCCAAGAGGCAAGTTCGGCATTGTTCTTGGGGGTTTAGCTGGATTACCGCCTGGACTGGAGAGCTCATGTTGATAGTCTGGCTTAATCCATGGGTAGGTATTCTTATGCACTTAAGGTACTGGCACAAAACATAACAGTGCATGCAGCAATCATAGCCTATCATGCATATGTACACTCCCGCGTACTCAAAACCGATCCGGAGTTTGCGCATACCGATATATGCGTGGCTTATATCGTTATGCGCAAACTCCGTATGGTTTGAAACCGTTTGAAATCGCTGCTAGAACAAACAAATTATTTAAAGCTGTCTTTTTGTGTAGTACAACTGGTATTAATTACGGTTATATATGTGTTGTTAGAGACTAAAGTTAAATTGTAATGTAGATACTTTTTATTTTTTTTTCTTGATTTTTACTCTCCTAATTTCTTTTAACTTTTAGATTTTTTTATACAAAGACACGTTCCATACCTAAAGGTAAATATATTATAATTGTGATATAATATAATGGAATTAATAAAGGCATTTGAATTTGATTTTTTTTTGTCTGCGGTGACATGTCTCAGTCGCTGGTAAAGGATTTTTCGATCTAAATTGGGAGACAAGGGTACTGTCATCTGCCACACTGTAAACAGGATTATTGGTTTTAGTCAGCAGGTCATTAATATAGATGAGAAGCAGAGCTGATGCAAGTGTTGTGCCTTGAGGTACGCCTGCGTTAATGCTGAATGTGTCTGAGGTGTGTCCATCAACTGCAACGACCAGAGACAAAGAGAGGCTGTCAGTTCGAAGGACGCCTTCGAAATATTCGACGCAATCGCTCGAGATTTTCCGCAGTTGCCCACTCCATATATGAGTGACACAGCGGACCTCATATAGAGATCGTCGGTGCTATCATTCGTATTCACAAGCGTAGCTGTATCAGCTTAAAACGGTTGTGAAACTGCGCCGCAGGAAGAAGAGGGATCCTACTGAGTTTATTTATATCCCTAGAACACCTTTCATGGATCAAAGTACGAGAATAAAGGTTTTGAAGCCATGCGTTCTGAGAAGCACTCGGCACTCGAGCAGCAGGATACATTAGCGGCTAGGTCGCGCCGGTCTAAATCGTTTCCGATCACGAAATACTGCGTGCGACGCCTCCCTCTCTCTCTTACGACTCCAACGCCATCTAGTGTATGTGGCGTTGACTCGAGCGATTGTATTCGCGCTATGTCTTCGTGATGCAATCAATTTGCAGCATGAGGCGTCGTGGTCTAGAGGTTTAGATGGTTGGGTCTCAATTATGTGGCTATCGGCGGCAGCCGGCGGCGGCTCGGGTTCAAACCCCGTTGCTTTTTTGTATTTTTTTTACAGTTAAGTTTCTAAACAGTTTTTTCCATGATTTTGGGTATGTCTTGGGTTAGTTTTGGTTAGCAAACAGTTTTTTTCTTGATTTTAGGTATGTCTTGGGTTAACCCCTGGTTAGTTTCTTTTTGTTGAGCCCCTGTAGCGAGCGGTAGCGAGCGGAGGGCCATGCGAAAGGTGAAATATTACCTATTGTAATACGTGCCAGTACTTTGGATGCACTTTTTACGAAATATACAGCAGCTTGCATGTGTTTCATCGAATAAATAACACAATCGTGTCGGGAACGATTTAGACTGGCGCGACCTAGCCACTAATGCAGGATACGAGTGTGAAATTGGCTACTGGGTATGGGATAGTAGGTATCCAGGCTTCCCATAGAAAATATGCTACTGGAAAAAGACACAACCAGAGCCGTCAATGCATAGAATCTGCACGTGGAACGTTCAAGGTCTTAAAAAACCCGGGAAAATGATGATTGTCGAAAAGGCCCTGGAAGACTTAGCCATTGTTGGCATATCAGAAAGTCACTGGAAAAATAGTAGCCACTACGTATCGCAGAACGGCAACCTCATACTATCCTCAGGAAATGATTCACAATCCATCAACGGGGTCGTCTTTATAATACATAAACACTTAAAGAACACTGTATTTGGCTATGAAGCAGTCAGCGACCGTATCTATGGATCACTCTCCCAGACACTCTCGAAAGTTCCAAACAGGGAGCTTTTAATAATTCTAGGTGATTTTAATGCCAAAATTGGAGACACAAAAGCCGACTCACACCTAAGATCAGTCGTGGGGCAGTATGGAACGGGAGTAAGAAATGAATGTGGAGAGATGCTAGTCGAATTTTGTCCAGAGAATCAGCTATCAATCGCTAACTCCTACTTTCAACACCATGTCAGGATATTGTACACATGGAGATCCTCAGATGGACATACATGCAATCAGATCGATTATTTCTTAATAAAGTGTAGATGGAAAAGCTCGATTAGAGATATAAAATCCTATCAAGGTTTGAACTGTGGTAGTGATCATAACGCATTGGTCGCAGGACTTTGTTTAAAGCTGCGCACGGATAGACAAACCTAAACCCAACCTTTGGAATATAGGCAACAACCCCACATTCAAACACAACATCGAGGGAGCTTTGACAACTACCACAGAAGAAAGAGCAGAGCGCATGAATGCTAATGACTTCTGGACAGAGATTGAACAAGCCTTTAATTGTGCGGCCGCGCTGGCTGATACAGATAGGAACGACCATCCCAAAAAACTACGGATAACTCCACCAACATGTAATCTTATAACCAAAAGGAGAGAGCTTAAAATTAAGGGCGTTGGTGATGGCGACAATAAACAAAAATATAGCGAACTTAGGAAAACGATCAGCAGGAGTATAAATAACGACAAAAACCTGTACATAGTTTGTCATGCACTGAGCCAACAAAGAGTCCTGTTGAGGATTTGATTGTAAATAGAAGTGTTCAAATAAATGTTTTTGGTCATTGAGACTTAAATGAGTAAAACATTTTTCCTGGCAACATTTTGTGATCACTTGAAATAACTTAGGTGCAACATCACGACCTGCCGAGGTGACGTACATTTTCCCCGACTGTCTTTTAACTTTTCTTGTTTCTCGCGTCACATTAATCTTCTTAGATCTTGTCAGTTCTTGTCTATACACGGACTTACGCGAACGACAAGCAAACGAACAACTGACAACTGACACAACTTTGTCAAATGGCAGTCAAATCTTTATTTAATAGAATGACACAGGTTTGCGACATCGTTGCCAAACTTGGTGCAAATAAACACTACATCATGGCAGATCGATTTAAATGATCTGCGGAAAAAAGGCCCATAGGCTTATAGGCCCTTCTTCTGGACATCTCAATTTTTATCTTTGTCAAATAGATAGTTTATAAAGAACTCGAACATGTATCTCCATAAGGTAATAAAACGCTAAGCAGGAGTTTATGGTAAGATACCATACCATCTCGAAAGTTCTCACAAGATTTATAAATACCGTCATGTTTCTGCTGTTATTCTTGAGATCATTGGCAATTTTTAAACTTAGTGGACTCTTTGTCTAAACTGTTCTCAAATCATCCCTAGCGAAACGAAACCGTATTAATATTTTAATATGGAATCCATTTTGTTCATGAATATTTTCTTTATTATTTGGTCAATTTTACTCATTTTTGGCTATGATACGGAGGCAACCTTTACACAATAAAACATTAATAATTTTTGATGTGTAAACATCTTACGCGGGCGGCGGTGTGAAGGTAAATCTCGGTAAATGGGATGGACATCATATGTGGGGGCGGAAAAGTGAAGGCCTATGTGACCGGGTATGACCAACTTAAAGTGTACTGCATTCACGCATTGAAATAAATAGCAAAATATATTCAAACTGGTAGTGTGTTGTAGCCGGCACCATCTATCGTAATACGACGAAACGCGTCTATGGACGGGTCGGCAGGTGGAAAAGAACGGAAGTACAGAAGGTACAAACTTTCTGATGCATTTGTCTAGGTTCACCTCACACACAGGTCAAGTGGTAGCCAACAATTACTATAGTATAGTATCGTCTATCTTCGATAAACCTAGCAAGTTACATGATAGATGGCGCCGGCTACAACACACTACCAGTTTGAATTTCACTGAGCTTGTTTTAAGTCTTAAATACCGTTCTTTCATTTGCTGACCCTATAGCCATACTGACGAGCCGTAATACGGCGAAACGCGTCTATGGATGGGTCGGCAGGTGAAAAAGAACGGAAGAACAGAAGGTATAAACTTTCTGATGTATTAGCAAAATATATATATACTGATCGCTTCTCGTATTAGTTTAGATGCCGGCCCGTTCAACAATCAAATTTTGTCAGAGAAAGATAGCAAGTTCGGGTAAATGACGTGGCAGAGACGAGGATAAAAGATAGGGTTTGAATTCTGGACGGGCCGGTTTCTCAATATATTATTGTATTATATTTGCAATGTATTTGGATCCATAGGTTGATGTTATTCCTGGTGGCATTAGATTTTCATGTCGAATTTGTGCAGTGAATTAATCCACTCTGATTGAGGCTGTCAGTAAGTATTATTAAAGAATTCTAACTAATATTAAAAATGCAAAACATTTGAATAACTAATATTATAAATGCCAATGTGTTTGTTGATGTGTAAACATCTTACGCGGCGGTATGAGGGTAAATCTCGGCAAATGGGACGGAAATGTGCAAGCGGACGAGAACGGAAATGTGCAAGCAGCGCTAACATCATAACCATGTGCAGTGATTTTACGAGGGCTGCTCAAATATTTGTGCATGCCGATATAGGATATGTTTACACATTAGCGTCTCTAGTACTATTATAGTACTCGAGACACTAATGTGTAAACATACCCTATATCGACATGCACAAATATTCGAGCAGTCCTCGTAAAATCACTGCGCATCAATATGCGAAGACATCGAGCATGCTTACTCAAACCAGCCTCGAGATCTTTTTAAAAAAGTTACAATGCTTTTAAAAATATTCAAAGCTCATCACCTTCCAAGCACTCTCTACCCAATTCTCTTCAACATATAAAGAGAATGGCTTATTAGAAAGGCTCTAGAAAACTGAGAGGGCGGAGTCTCTATTGGCGGAAAAAAAGTGTCAAACCTACGATATGCGGATGACACAATAGTTCTGACACAAAACGAACAGGAAATGTTTGAAATACTTCAACGTATAGAAGCTACTAGTTTGGAATCAGGCCTACGACTAAATAGGACCAAATGCTGTTTGTTGATTGTGGACAGACCTCAGACAGTCCCAATGCCACTTCGACTCATCCACGATATAGAAACCAATGATACTGTCATTTATCTTGGCGCAAAAATTACCAACAAAGAAGAAGCGTTGGGCAGACTACTTAAAATCTGGAAAGACCACAATATCCGGAAAATTTCCAAAATGAGACTTCTCAAAGCGCTGATATTCTCCATCGCAACCTATGAGTCAGAATCTTCGCGTTAAACGCAGCATGCCGCAAGAGAATAGAAGCGTTTGAAATGATATGTTATCACAGGATGCTGAGAATCCCTTGAACAACTTATAGAACAAATATCTCCGTACGCAGACAACTGAATATTCGGGATCATGAAAGGCTCCTCCCAAGAATTCAGAGGCACGTACTTAAATATTTCGGTCACGTGATACGGAAGGACGGGATGGAGAAAATTGTGATCCAAGGGAAAGTGGACGGCAAAAGAACGAGATGCAGATCTCCTGTAAGATCCATAGACCAAATCAAGGACCTTATAAATATGTCAATAGCAGAAGTAATAAGAACCGTAGAGGATAGAGAAGCATGGCGAAGTACCATGGATAGTCACGATAGCAACGACTGGAGAGAGAGAGATAGAATTAATATATTGGTCTCAAGGTACTTGAGCAGTTGCTAATTGACTACTCTTACCATGACTTTGGAGATTATTTTAAACATGGCAATTGTGCGATAGTTTGAGGGCGTGGTTTTCTTGCCCTTTTTTGGAACAGGTTGGACTTGAGCGACTTTCTAAGAAGAATCTACATCTGTGACACCAAATCGAATACAGATCCATTATAAAACTATCGCAAATGCTCTGCATAGTTTTTTCAAAGGATCACTTGACAAATTAAAAGGTATTTATCATTACTGGATCTATATTCTTATCAGTAAATGATGCTGCTTTTAATATTGATCTCAATTTCAACCTTACTCGTGCATTTGACTGTGTTGACGATACTGTCACATACATTAACGGGCGAATAGCAAAAAAAAGGTTGCCAGAAGGGAGTATAAATTATTTGGTGGATGAAAGTTTTAGGTTACGTAATTTACTTTTTATATGTAGTTAATTTAAATAGCACTTTGCCTTATGGCGTTATTAATTTTCACTGATTCACTTTTAAGGCGTGCCTGATCAGAGGGGCTTTTCCCTTTCGGTAGTTCGCACTGATAGGTCTTTTTTAAAATGAGAGCTTTGATCTGCCAGAGGGGCTTTTCCCTTTCGGTAGTTCGCACTGGAGATCAAAGTCTGCCGGTATGGGCTGCTGCACAGCTTTTTATACCAAACTTTGACCTCTAATTCGAGTATTGTTTTGAATTGTCAACAAGGTTAATCATAACAGTTTATATTTTAATTAACAACAATTTATAATTGCGATTCAAGGTTAAGTTCAAACTTTCCACTGTATGATTTTATGTTAGTTGACACATGCCCCCCTTCCAGAAAACGACGGCCTCCGGAGTTTATTACCAGATATGCTATTCCCTTACTACATATATATATTTTTTACATTTTGCATTCAACCTTAAATTAACACTATCACAACCCGGCCGTACTGATCTCTACTCGGTCCAAGACGTTCTGGCTGGATGCAATAGTTTGCCCATTCATGTTACTTGTTCACTTGTTGTCCACTTCGTGTCGTGGCTCAGTTTTGTCCACCTGGTATTAGTCTCGGAGTGTTGTCGACTCTGTATGTTGCTTGACCCAGTGCTTTTTGCTTACATGGAACAAAAGAAAGGTTTGTTTTAATAATTAACTAATAACTAATTTAATAACAATCAATCAATTTTTTAGTTGCCAAATACAATAGCAACATATGACCGTTGTGGTCAGATTTAGGCGTCCTACCATATATGTATATTTTTAGGCATATTAAATATTATAAAACGTTTCCGTGTTATCATTATTAGATTTTGATTATCTATCACCATATTTCAGATTCTTATCTATTATTTGTTGTAAATCCCTCGTATTAAAAATAATTCTTTTGATTATCTGGCAGTCCTATATCTATTCGTATTTCAGCATATAATATATTACGATAATTTTAATTACAGCTAACCTATTATTTCTAAATATTATAATATGATATGATACGTATTTATACTACTTTGTATAGTCAGCAGAAAAAGTAAGCAGGTCATGTTGATATTCCATTGCTCGGGTCGACTCCCGCAGTCTTTTGAAATATGCAATTTAGGCTACCGTCTGAGTTTTGATTTTCTATCCTTAACGTGGATCCATCCTGTGGTGTGGGGGAGTGGTTTGTGCTGGTGGAGCTGGTCGTATTGCGTAAGTGTCTATATAATTTAAATAATAGATATATTAGGAATATTACAAATGTGCTACATGTTATTGTAAATAGTATATCGTGCATGATTTCATTTGCTGCATGTACAGGGGTTGCTAATAAGGGTAGTGTTGGCTTGAGTTTGTGAAATATTATGTATATTACTGCAAATGATAGCATACTGTTCCATATAACCATGATACTGTGATTTTCGTTTGTCCATTTATAATTATTGGATGACGTTTTCGTTTGCTTGATTTCTGACGTAATCGTTTGTAGCAATTCTTTACTTGATGTTAGGTTAAGATGTGGTATGGATATTGACCAGTTGTGGTTGATGCATTCTTCCATATTACTGAATTTGGGTGGCTGTAAATTTGCTGTCGGATTCAGTATAAACGTTTTAAATTTTGTCCATGCTGCTGGTATTACATGAGTAACTGATAATATTACCGGTGAATCGGTTTTGAGTGATTAATTTCTTTTTAATTTGTAGCTTACAGTAACATGGGATGGATGTTCTTAGTGCACCTGTAGCTGACGTTTTATTGCTCTGTATTGGATCCATACAGATTAATTCCATGCCCTCTCCAGGATGCATAATAATATATTCATCATCCCCAATCTCAGTGATGACCATTAGTGAGGACCGATGACATCTCATTGCGCGGTAAGCTGTCAGGCCCTTCACTGAGTCCTTGTGAAATGGTTTTGTGATATCTGCTGATCCTTTTAGGATATCGCCAAAAAGTCTGGGTAGATAGCAGTATTTGTTTTCATATGGATTGCGTATATGTAAACCTGTCCATGTAATTTGTTTTGTTACATGATTGTTTATTATTATTATCAGTATTTTTTTCAGCTACTCCTAGATATAGAGTGATGTTCAAATACACAAGCTTGGTTTTCCCAGGCGAATGGATATGAAACTAATTCAAATAATTTCCATTGATTATTTTTCTCATTTGTTAGTACCCTTTCTTTTCCTCTGTTATTTTTTTAGGGCTGCTGTCGTCCTCTGCTGGGCATGTTTGGATGAGTTGCTATCTTATTACGCCTATAGTTGACTCGAGCCATTTTTGTGATTGAGTCTATCTGCTGCAGCGCTGCCTCGAAGTATCTTCACACCAGTTTAATCCAACAACGCTGAGTGACAGAGAGTTTGCCTTTTTGCAACTTTAGGTGAGTTATTAAATTATTTATTTCTATTTATGACACTGATGATACATCCCTCATTAAATTTTTTTTCTCTATCTAGGCATCTTCTTCTTGTCTTCTTGTCCCTAGCTGAAGTGTATGATCTCCAGGAAATTGAATTTAAGAAGAGTATTTCCTCCTTGTGTACATTTATTTTTCACATTATAATTATATTATTATCCTTTTTAATTGTCCCCTATCTGGGTGTAAATATGCCCACTTTGTGTGGCCTTTATCTCTTTCACTGCATTATTTTACAACATTTTTTCTTTTTAGGTCCATCTTTTTTTTGAACATCGTGACGCTGCCTTCATTGTCCTACATATGGTTCCCTTCTCACCTAATCCTGCCTCGCACTGGCTTCATATAGAGTCTTGGTATGTATATTATATGTATATATATTTTTAATCATATTCACTATTCTATAATATATTACGTCTATGTTTATTGTCTGCTATACGAATTATTTTTATACTGTTTATATCTCATATCCTATATGTATTCGGCCGTTATGTATGCATTATTTTACACTATTTATATCTAGTATATTTCTTAATCCATCAGCTGATTTTTATGTACATATTCTAAACTTTCTATGCTCCGTGGCCCTTAGGTGTTGTGATTTTCTCGATAGGATATTCATCACTACCTAAGTCCGTTTTACATATAGCCTATGCCTATATGTTTTCTCATTAGCTCGTTTTCTACCTAGTTTCCCTTTAAACTTCTTATTTCTCCTAGTTTCTCCTCACTCGAAACGCTCATATGTTTTTCTATGATTTTCCCTGTACGGTATTAATCGAAAACAATTGCGTTCAACATTATATCTTTGCTAAAGTTTCATTTCTCCATTTAGACTTTATTATTCACATAACTGAACTAAACTTTTCTAGTCTCATTTTTCTCTATATTAACTTTCTATATCATCTATTTGGACGCCTTCATGTTTTTATTATGACTTTCTCTAGTATCTTAGATAGTTGTCAATAACACTTGTGTTCCAAATTCTTGTTCCATCTTTCTAATATATCTCTGTTTGCTTCTCTAAGTGCCTCTAATATTTTTCCATGTGTTTTATTTTTTACTCTAAGTATATACAATATCTATGTACTCTATTTTCCATTCTAATATATATGTACTCTATTTTCTAGTTCAAGTACATATTGTTTCCATTTTAAATTTATCGTTTATTTTTCTATATGCTCTATACTACTTTTTCTCACTCTTAAGTGTCTTATTATGATTTTCCCTAATATGTAAGGTATTTATCATTGACACGTGGGTTTGTAGATACTTTGTGCATTGTCATTATTTTTTCCCTACAATCGCTAACAGTCTTCCTTCGAAGTCCTCGTCAGTGGCGGCTCGGGAGGTTTTACATGGGTAGTGCGCGTTTTAAAAAGATTTTTCCATACGCATAGAGGGTTGCCCGCTGCAGGCGCCGCCGGTGGTTACCCCGCCGAAGGCGGAAAGTTTTGGGGTGCCACGCCCAATTTTTACCCAAAACTCGTTAAAATCGTTTAAAAAACATAAATTCGGCGCCCTCTTGAATGGTAATTGTTGCGCACTAAAAGAAATTAATAAGTAGGTACTTATCGATTCCAGAAGAGTAAACCATTTAAACAGTTTATTGAACTGCAAATCAATAAAGTTAAAAAAAAATCAGGAGAAGTTCGAAAACGTTAAAAAACATATCGGTTTGATGGCAAAAAAGCGTTATTGTACATCTCTTTATCGATGGTTAGCCCTTCGCCTTTGCCATTTCCTAGCTTTAAAGTGAATTCCATACATTTTTCAATATCTTTTTTATCACATATCACACACACACTTTCATTTTATGTTTATAAAAAGGTCAAGAAAATGAAAAACACCATTTGACACTGTGTTGAAATATTGGTGCTGTCGTCAGACATTACTGCAAAAAGAGAACTTTTTCAATTTCTTGCAAATTGTGTTCTCTGCATACTTCAAACAATCAAAATAACTTGCCGTAAATTTTTATTAAACCCTAAACAAAAATAAAATGGTTCAAAGTTAATGCTTAACTAAGTTTAATTAAAAGACGCACCAGCATCGTCACTATATTGTTTCTCTAATGGCAAAATTTCAATCATAACTCGAGTTCAAAAAAATATAATAATCTAAAAAAACCTCGAAAAAAACTCACCTTATTACATTTTTACAAGTACACCATATAAGCATGTAAGTAGGTATTTCAGTATGGAATCTGAGATTCAACCGATCAACGTAGACCCTTTCGCATGCACATAGTACATAGTTTTTGTTTCAGTTCACCAGTATTTAAATGTTCACTTGAATTCAAATTCAAAACGTCAAAATCAAACAAATAAGAAATTTCTATTTACACAAACTCATTCCCGTTTCACTCTAGTCTCTAAATGAGAAATCCATTCGTCGGCTTTTAAGCGCAACAAATACTTCTAACACCTTTTCATCGAAGTTCGGTATGTCATGCACATAATCTCTATTTATTGACATCATTGCCAAGGCATTCAGTCTGTCATTCGTCATGGAATTCCGAAGGAAAGTTTTCAGCCTTTTTAGCGTCGAAAAGCACCGTTCAGGTTCAACGGTATTCATTGGTGTTGTCATAATTATTTTTAGTAGCTTGGCGACTTCTGAAAAAGGTCTTTCTAGATCATTTTTTGAATGAATTCCAAAGTACTTGTGGCACCTTGTATTTGCGAAAAGTCGTTTCTTGAGTAAATAACTTCCAATTCTGTTTCTAATCGCTCCTTTTCGAGCATTGGATACATCTTCGTAACTGTATGAAATATTTCACATGGGAAACTCTTGTTAAAAGACTCATATGAATTATTTGTGAGAAGGAAATTTGCTTCTAAATGTCCCCTATATGAGAGCCGATCTTTCACTTGAGTCAATATAACATCGCATATTTCTTTGGCATTTACGCTTTTTCTCTCGGTATCACCCAAACGTCTACGTTTAGAAACAGTGTCAGTTTTCCATTCTTGTTCAATTGCTTCAGTTTCATTACGAATGCTTAAAATAGATGACTCAAAATTAGAAATAGACTTTTGCAATTGAATACCGTCAACATGTCTAGACTGAAATTGATTATAAAGTGTATCAACATGAGGAAAAATTTTGTGAAAAAAGGTCAACCAAAACATAAAATTTGAATCTTCTAGTGTTCTAATTAAACCGCTTGCTTCTCTGCCAGTAACCGTATTTTCGGTTTTTTCAGAAATTTCTTGAAAACACAGGGTCATATTTTCCCTATTTTCATAAACAGTATTAACTATTCGTATATTGAAGTTCCATCGAGTGGGGGCAACACGCGGCAGTCTGACTTTAACTATTTTTTCTAACACGTCACTTCAATTAGACGAATTGGAAAAAAATGCGGGAATTCCAGATAAATCATTAAAAAAAATCCGTACTTGTGGATTTTGGCTCGCAGCCTTTTGCATTATTAAATTCAATTGATGAGCATAGCAATGAACAAAATATGCAAACGGGTATTTTTCACGCATTTTTTTTTGTACGCCACCAACGGATCCGCTCATAACGCTCGCTCCATCGTACGCCTGCGCTATTAATTTATTGGGATTTTGAATCATTGGGTCTATTTCTTGTTGGATACTTTGCACTAAACCATTGGCTGTTTTATCAGTGATTCGGCAAAAGGTCCAAAATCTCTCGCATATAACATGCCCCTTGACATACCTCAATATTATTGCCATTTGACAATAATTGCTAACATCAGTAGTTTCGTCGCACTGAATTGACAAAAAACACGCATCTGCCACTTCTTTCAATATCTCATTTTTACACACAGTTAGCATGCAGTCTAAAATGTCATTTTGAATGGTTTCGACGTTCCTTTAAAAACAGATGATGTTTCTAAATGTTCTTTCAACACATTGTCCAATTCGGCACTATAATTTACTAGTTCTTTAAAAATTCCACGATTTAGAGACTCGTCTGTTTCATCGTGGCCTCGGAGTGCCAACTCAAAAACACCACAGAACTTTACGCAACTTATAATTCTCCTCAAAATGTGTCGATTTTTCCTTACTACCTCATTATGTCTAGCGATTTGCTGTCGGTATGTAGAACTTAATTGTTGTGCAATGTTAACTTTCCCAAGTAACGCAAGTTCCGTACTAGCCTGCAAATGAGATTTGGACCCCCCGTGTTTTTTTATTTTTTCATGTAAATGGCCCATAGTCAGTTACACCTAAGCGGCTCCAATTCTTATCCATATTTGGGATATGAAATAATAAGCACGGAAAACAAAACAAAGAGTTCCTTACATTACATCCACATATCCATTTGTTCCGAGTGTAAATTTCGGGGTTAAAGTGTCTGTTGAAAGACCGACCATCCTTTTTCTTGGCACATGTTTGGTCTAATTTTAAAATCGGCATCGGTCGCCCTAACCTCTTTATTTCAATCTTTTTATTCAGATCCAATAAAGAAAAGTTACTTTTAATAATATTGTCAACTGAATTTATGCCCCCACAGCAATTGTCGGAACCCGAACTACTAGCCATGACAGTAGAATAATAGTATATAAATAAAAATATAAAACACTAAACAATATTACGTACACTAAACTCACGAGTTTATATGCAGCTAATTAACAAGCGTCAACGAACCGAACAAAACAAAAAGAAATTCACGGCTCGACTGGAGTATAATACAGAATAATACTTATAATAGTAGTATGTAATATTCGATCTAAAAAACGATTTACCTCCCACTTTTTCCACACAAGCTGAATTTTTCAGGACCTATAATAATATAAAGTGTTCCATCAGCCGTAGCTTGAAGGCGAGGAGGCTGGACATATTTAATTAGGGCATAAACCCATGACGTCTCTCATTATTTATTGTGATAGTTTTGTTAGTTTATAAGCAAAAAATATGGGATTAGCTCCATTACCTTGTCAAGACATAAGCGAAACTTTTATAAAGAATATTTTTTTTTTCATTTAGGCCTTCCTTTTTTGTTAATTGAGTGTTATATTTAAAAATAACTATTTTTTAATTAAATTTTTGCACGGTTGAAACCGAGATATTTACATTTAAATTTTTTTTCTTCCATATGGGCTAATGCAAAAGATTTTTTTTGAATAATTATCAAAAAATACTTCCTACAAAGACCTTATTGTACATTGGACCAAAAAATAAGTATTTTTTCCTCTATACGATGGTACCAATATCTCGATTTTTGATGATAGTGTCCTTTTGTGGAGTCTAATTTTGTATTACCTCCGAAATAAGGGTTATCTTATCATGTACTTTCATCCCTGAAAAAATCAGCTTGTGACACCATACTATATACGCAAGAATTGCAAATTATCACTAAATTAAGCTACAAAGTGCGGATCTAAATAGCGCACGGATGAGCCTTGACTTCTCGTGATTTTTACGAACATTCCCGACCGTTTTGCATGACGAAAATGCATTTAACAAGAGCGCCGAACACCAGCGCACGGCAGATTTAGACTAGCAGTGGTTACGGACGGAGGCCGCCGTTGGACGCTCTGCGTTTTGATCGTCGCCGTCGTGCCTCGATTTCTCTCTTATAAATAATGTATTCTGCGGCCAGTGGAGATTCAAAAATATGTAAATTCGCAAATTATAGTTAGTTTATGTTAAATTGTATGTAGGGAAGATTTTATTTTTCCGTTTACTTTCGCAGGCAGTGCGCGCGCACGGGCGCACTTATTGAGAAGCCGCCCCTGGTCCTCGTCTTCTTTCTCGTCCATACCTTCATTACTCTCAACTTTATTACTGTTTTGTTGCCCCTTATCTTTCTCACGTTTTTCTTTTTCTGCCTCTTGTATAACTAACTGTATATCCGTATCTTCTGCACTATCGTCCGCTGTGTCCTCGAATCCTCTTCTTAGTTACTTAGTTTCTGCTTCCTCCTTAGTTTTTAGTTTCCTTGTATTTGCTTAGTTTTTGGTTGCGTCTTACTTAGTTTCTGGTTTCATTGCATTTACTTAGTTTCTGGTTACTTTTTGCTTAATTTTTTTATATTTTTTTTTGTATATACTTAGTTTCTATTACGGTAGTACCTTAGATAATAGTATTGTATAACTTTTCCTATCTTTGCCGATATCCATCGTTAATACTAGTTTAACCTTTCCTCGTATTTTCTATTGATATGTACTTTTTATGAAAATCTAATTTCATCTCTTAGTTCCTCGTATATTTTGCTGTCCAAGTGTCTGACTTGTGATTTTCCCTGTAAGGTATCTATCTGAGACAGTTGGGTTCAAAATCCTTTATATACTTCCTGTATATACTAATTTTTTAGCTTATCCTTTAATTCCCACTTCTTAAAAACTCCTTCTCTTTTCTTCTTCTTTATTTTCTATTTGCTTGTTCCTCTGCCTAACTATTATTGTCTCTATTATCTAAGGTATTTGTCATTGTTGCGCCTGTTTAAAATTTTAATTTCACGCAACTTTTTTCACCAAATATCGCTAGTTGTTCTTCTAAGTGTACGCCCTTTTTTGTCCATAATGGCACTCCTCTTAATTTTTTGTTGGTTATTCTCTTTTTTATATATTGCCATTGCGTGTTTTGTCTCTCGCCTAATTACTGACGTTTCTTTGCTTTATTTTCATCATTTGCTTCTCTATCTTCTTTCTGATTGTTGCTTGGTGATGTGCTGGTCCATTGGTCCATTTTATGCACGTACTGATTGTTGTTATTCTTCTTATGATCCAAACTATTAGAAGTATTGATATTATGTGAGGACTAAATGTGCAGATTCCGTATTATGCTTGACCTTAGTTGTAAGATTTATTTAAAATAAGATGGCTATATTATAATACTGGTGCTTACACCAAATGGTCAACAAGGCGAATTGTTATGATTTCCAAAAAATCTCAAAGAAAACTGGTCACCACGGCTATAAAAAATATGGACGGCTTGGATTGATGCAAAATGTTATTTTTAGCTGGATCAGGGGTCCATCTGGAAAAGCGTATCTCCTCGACGTGTCCTTGGTCCTGTGTCCTGTGTACGGGGGTCGAAACGGCTTCCTCCACCACGTGTCACAATCATTAACGGGCGAATAGCAAAAAAAAGGTTGCCAGAAGGGAGTATAAATTATTTGGTGGATGAAAGTTTTAGGTTACGTAATTTACTTTTTATATGTAGTTAATTTAAATAGCACTTTGCCTTATTGCGTTATTAATTTTCACTGATTCACTTTTAAGGCGTGCCGATTTTATGTTAGTTGACAATACCAATATACTATTTTGATTAGAAATCTCGATGAATTTGACATCGAAATAAGAATTTTTGAATGATCATAAAGAACATGGTTAAGAAGGGACAATTATTTTTTGATATAAAAATATAAAGGGGGTATCATTCAAAAATCCAACTCTTTTTGGACCATGCATTTGCTTTCCTTAACCTGATCTATATTTAATCATCAAACAACCACCGTAATTATCTTAAATCCATCAATTATCCTAAATGGATATATCCCACTAAATTTGGAATGTGTTTTTTAGAACCCCACCCACCTTTCCCTAATCAGATCTTTTTTAGACCAATCACGGTAAAAGCGTAATTGATGACCGACATACCACCAATTATAGCAGAGGCTCAGCACGGCCTATGCAACAATCATTAGACAAATTGCATAACATTTAGAGTAGTCAATTTATATGATTATTTATAAATGATAGTTACTATGATATCGCTATATTATTTGCATTTATTCGTGCCTTTGACTGTGTTGACACTATTATTTAGGTTAGAAATCTCGATGTGAAAAATAATTTATTAATATATACTTAGCTCTGGCATTCAGTTGCTTGAAGTGTATGATCTTATATTAAAGATAGGCTTCGGAAACTTAAAATCAGTTATTGTGCATTGTGTCTATGAATTTCTGGTTTTTATTACTTTTCAATATTCGAGTAACCCGTGTCAACAAAATGATAAACCACAAACCACCTAAACTTGCATAATTCATAACATAAAAAATATTTCCGTTATGCCAAGACAGATAAGTCAGTTGTGTGCTAATATATTTAAGAAACACGACTGACACGGGAACATATATACCGTTTAAATGATGGTCATTTTAAACTTGGTATTCGTTTGACATCATATCATATACCGTATGGTCGTGGATATCGCAAACTGACTTACGTGCGAATTTATTCTATTGCTATATTCGAGATAGCAGAAGGAATACATGACTAGAATCCGTTTACGCATATTATATATTATGTTAGAGCATTGACTATTACTATTAAACATAAAAGAACTGAACATGATAGTATTTAGAATTGAAACAGCTTCAGAGTAAATAACACATTTTGTTATCAGACAGCTGCTCCTAACATAGTCGTCCCTAAGGGATTAAAGTGGGCCGAGAACCGTTTTTTTTTAAAATTTTGTATGCACCAGGATAATGTGATGTGTTAATAGACGTTTGATCTAATAAATACGATTGTTTGTGTGATTTCTGAATATTGCTGTCGCATGCCGCACATTGGATCGAGGTATACAAAAATAGGGACATTGACTTCAAGGTCCAATAATTGTTTTCTTTGTTGACGGATTTTGTTGCCTAATGAGTGATAAAAGATGTAAATTTGGAAAAAGTAACATAAGTCAAAAATACAGTATGGTGGAAAGTCAAATTCTAAAAACTGAATGTAATACAAAAAATTAAATAATATAACAAATAAATGAATTTTGTTAAACCATACTAAAGCTACTTTCAAAAATATACTATAATGATAAATGTCACTAAAAAAATATTTTTTATAAAAAAGCATAGTTCTAATGCTCGAAATCGAGTGTATATAGATGGTGATAAATCTAATCAAGTGAGGCGAACACAATTATTCCATTTGACGTACATCATACATACTCTCAAATCTGTTGTGTATTTTCTATATTGCCATTCCCCTAATATTTTTCTTTTTTTAAAAAGCCTGACCTAAGCTACAAGAATACTTAAAGGGGAATGGCTGATTCTAGAAGGAATACAAGATTGTAAGTTTTTAAAAAAATAAGTTATTTATAAATGGCGTAAGAAGAATTATCTACACAGTAAAGAAAGAGCCTTTCTGAAAACCGATTACCGCTTGCTATGAAATTTGATCTCAGATCTGAAGATAAGAGATTGTTTAAAAATCTTTGTTCGTATTTTTTCGACTGGATTTTCGAGAATTTGTTTCTCCATACTGGCGAAAATGCTTGTTTCTCGTCTCAGTGGCTTCCCCAGAAAGATGCCCGATAGGAAACTAAAAATTTAAGCTCCATGGAGCAATATCTAATGTACTGAAGCTGACACGTAGTACCATTCGTTTAAAGCTATACAAATATTAGCAGTTTTGGTTGTATGTTTGTCAAATTTTTCTGGATTGATTTTTTCACCAGAGACAAGAATCTGCAGTATAATATATAACCTTTTTACTAACTTTTCATCTACTTCGGCGATAGCTGAAGAAATCTCATAATTTTGGAAAAATCCCCTGGCAGTATTTCCCTAATTTGACGTTCCATGCTCCAGCTTGACAAAGTCTATATTTAGTCCCAGTTCCACCTCACATCTCAACACAGTAACAACCACCTTACATATCAAACCAGTAGCAACAATGGAACTAGACTTACAGGTATCGCCGCGAGCTACAACCTCCTAATCAAGTCAACCATGTTTGAACACAAAAACATACAGAAGGAAACCTGGATATCAAATGACAAATTAACAAGAAACCAAATAGACCATGTCTTAATAGACGCAAGACATAGTACTAACTGCCTAGACACCAGAAGTATGAGGGGAGCAGACGCAGATACCGACTGACCGCTTTCTGGTTAGAACAAAGATTAGAGTAAGAATTTCCACCCAACCAAACACGAAAAAGAAGTCCAACATAAACGGGAATACGGAAAAACTAAAGACAGAACAAACACAGGAAATATACCAGAAACTAATTACTGAAGAAATAAAAGATCCGCAACGGGGATACAACGTAAACGAGCTCTGGAAGAACATCCAAGAAACAGTAATTAGGGTGGCCAGTCAAGTGCGCGATAAAAAGAGAAAACAAAGAAGGAAGTGGTATGATGACGATTGTAAAACAGCGACGGAAAGATGAAATATGGCCAGGAAAAAAATGCTCCAACACCTAACAGCACCTAACATAGAAGAGTATAAACAACAAAGATTTGAAGCATGCAAAATAATAAAAAAGAAAAAGAGAGACCACCATTTGAATACAATAAGAGAAATGGAGGAGAAACAGAATAAAACAATACTTTCAGGGAATAATAAATCATAAAATAGGATATCAACCCAGAATTGAAAACTTCCTCTCAACAAACAACGGACAATTGATAACCAACAGAGAGATCCTCAACACATGGAGGAACTACTTTTGCGAACTACTCAACGAAGAGGTAAATACAGATACGACACCCATAAGCATATCGGCAGCTGAAATAGAGATACCAGCCCCAACATACGAAGAAACAGTCAAAGCCATAACGAAACTAAAAGACAACAAAGCTGCTGGCAGCGACGGCATACCTGCCGAATGTATAAAATATGGTGGAGAAACAGTGCATAGAGCCATACATAAGCTCATCCAAAACATTTGGAACACCGAAATGCTACCAGAACCATGGAAGGATGGTGTGATAGTCCCTGTCCATAAAAAAGGAGACAAAAAGAAATGCTCAAACTATCGTGGAATGACTGCTAAATTCATGCTATACGGTCCTATTCAGTATCCTGCGGGAGAGAATTGAACGATATACGAAGGAGATAGTCGGGGACTACCAGTGCGGGTTTAGGCCTAAAAAGTCCACTATATCCCAAATTTTCACCATTAGACAAATAATGGAGAAATGCTGGGAATTTGACAGGGAACCCCACCAGATATTTATTGATTTCAATCAGGCATTTGACAGAGTATGTAGAGCAAAGTTGTGAGAAGCAATGCAAGAACTAGGCTTTTCAAAAAAGCTGATTTTCCAGGTAAAGATGTGTACAGAGGATACAAGATGCAAGATACGGGTGGGACAGAGCTACTCTGATTTCTTTGATATCAACAATGGACTTAAACAGGGCGACTCGCTTTCACCCCAACTCTTCAACATAGCCCTAGAATATACACTTAGGAAAGCCAAGATTGTGACACCAACGGCTATATTCCTCCAGGAAGGACCCAACCTACTACTAACTGGCCTTCGCAGATGATGTGGACATAATTGACATCAGCAGGATTAATTTTAAAGACGCCTTCCTAAGGTTCGAAAAGGAAGCAGACACATTAGGCCTCAAAATAATAGGACAAGACCAAATATATGTACTTCAGTAGGAATGTTCGTAACAGAGACAGAATAGGGCAAAACTTCTCGATTGAAGACTACAATTTCGAGCGGGCAAGACAATTTAAATATCTAGGCACGAACATAAGTGAAAATAACGACACAATCACAGAGGAAATAAATAACAGGATACAAGCTGGAAACAGATGCCTTTTTGCTGTCCAGGGTTTTATAAAAACCAAACTACACATATACAGTACAATCATAAAACCTATAGTAATATATGGTTGCGAGACCTGGACACTAACCGCTGCAAACCAAGATCGACTCAAGGTATTCGAAAGACGAGTGCTGAGGAGAATATTTGGTCCAACTAGAGAAGGAACAACATGAATATACCTTATAAAAACTAACCAAGAACTCAAAGTACTGTTTGCGGGTGGTTACATACTAAAAGAAGTAAAGGCCAAGAGACTACAGTGGGCGGGCCACGTAAGAAGAATGCCGGATGAAAGAATGGTAAAGCTTGGGTGAGAAACGGCTCCACAAGGAAAACGTCATATAGGTCGACCTCGGCTTAGATGGAGAGACAACATCGCAAAAGATCTAAGAGCCATGAACTTACAAGATGGACTGGAAATTATGCTGGACAGAGAAAGATGGAAACGTGTGGTGGAGCCGGCGAAAACCCATCAGATGTTGTAAAGCCAGATATGATGATGATGATAAGATTCCTGACGATCTAGTATTTTCCTGAGGTATAGTGCAAAGCCGAGAATAATAGAGACTGGATATAAATAGCGCGCAGAACGCGTGTTGCAGTTAGTTGAGTGTTGAATTGTAAAGACCTATTAGTTGTAAAGTTATATGAGTGTTGAGTGTTCAATTGTATACAGTGATAAGGAATAAAGATAGTATTATTTCAAAATAGTAAAAGTTGTGCTTTTGTCAAAACCCACGGGAAAAACGTAACAATATCAACGATAATTTATAAAAGCAAGCTTGTCAGGCAAGTTTGCTGGGGTTCCAAGTGAAATTTTGGTTTCTCAAAATTTAAAGCTTTCTGTATTTTGATTGAATCAGCATTCCGATAATATCAAAATTTAGACAATATCATGTCATACCCATCAGAATACACACGCTGTCAAAATTTCCACATTCAAACATAATTAACTTTAGTCAGTTTGAATAATTAATCGTGGTAACTTTGGACTAATGGGGCTTTAGTTTGATTTGACTTCAAATTTCAGTTATTGTTTATTATTTTTGAAATAATTTCTTCAACGGTACTCTAAGCGGGGCAACCTCCTTAAAGTTTTAATAGTTATTTAAGTCAGTTTGAATTAATCTTGGTAAGTTTGGGCTAGTTGGGCTTTAGTTTGATTTGACTCTAAATTTCAGTTATTGTTTATTATTTTTTAAATAACTTCTTCAAGTAGTAGAGGTGCTCTAAGAGGTGCAACCTCCTTAAAATTTTGATAGATATTTCGACTTGGCTGGTTTAGTTTAGGTTAGATTAGCTTACATTTTATCTGCTTCGATAAGTTTGGGAGAGTGGACCATTTTATTCTAATTTTAGTTAGGTCTTTTTTGTTTCGGATGGTTTGAGTTAGTTGGGGTTATATTTAACTAGTCTTCGTTTGGGTGTGGATTAGTTTATTACAGATCTAAAGCAGAATTAACAATCTTAAGAAAGCTTGCGCTTTTGTGGATTGAGATTTCTAGGCTTTGATTTTTGTAATTTTAATATTGATATATAGTGATTGGAGGTCAAAGAATCTACTTGAACTATTAATTCGCGTGGTTTCTAAATCTACAGAAAGACAAGGAAGAGGAGGATTTTGTGGACCTGTATCTCAGTACTTCAAGAGATCCTGTATTGCAATTGTATTTCTTTAAAATATTTAAATGAGAAATATTGTTAAAAGTACTTAGATTATTCTCAGTACACGACACTGCACTTTGTCACGTACGCTTTGAAAATATATTTGATCTAATAGCAACAGATGGGTACAGTTTTTGTCTAGTGCACACTTACGGTAGTGAAGAGCACTAAAAATTGACACGGGTTTCCCTTTCGCTCTCTAGAAAGAACTCAAATATTGGTTTCGCTTCTGGTTATTTAGTGCTTGTTCAGTACGTTTCTATCGCCATCGTTCACATATATTACCATTAATATGCATATAAAATAAATATTAAAAATCATGACAAAACGTTCTTATTTTCAATTCAATTCAATACGTTGAAATATATTTACCAAAATGTTTCAACGACGATAAAACGTTTAATGTGGCGATTTCTCGATCACATAAAAATCGTTTCGCGACTTAAAAATTAATTAACCGGTATTCTAACAACGCATGTTTTTTAGCTCACGATTTGTATTGAACACTTCACGTCTATCTGCGAGTTGTTTTGTGGGCCGATGATACCATTTCTGATCAAAAAAAATTATAGGAATAGTAGGGCAGTGAAGCAGTTAGAGGAAAATTCAGCTCAAACAGAGAATAAGTGCAAAATGATGCATTAATGTATAAATAAACAAAAATTGCACCTTGTTTGTTGTTTGCATGCGGGGAAGAATAGAAGTGCCATATTCTTGTTCTTTTTCGGGTAAAAGGTTGCCTAAGTTGGTTGTTGTTTTATTTTTTCTGCAGACATTTGACTTTAGTAATACTTTTTTGTTTAATTTTATTTAATATTATTTAATTTTCGTTAAAATCGTTTCTTAAGAAGTAATTGAGAATGTCAAAAGGCAGCACACCGTTTAAGATATTGTTCAGTTTTATTTA
>MU182900.1:4293-20991 GCA_016904865.1 Pissodes strobi | reverse complement strand
CTGTAGCAATTTTCAATAAAATAAAGGTTCAAAAATTTGATAATGATTATGCACATATATTGTGCATTCTCTGCTAAATTCAGTCTTATGTTTTATTTCTTTAACTTTACTTGGCAATAGGTTGTATGCTTTGGGAGCAAGATATGTAAAGTATTTCAGATTGATATTCTTTAAATTTATTGGTATACTTAGGTTTCTCCGGGTTTTTGTTCTTGTATTGTAAGAATAATTTATACTATTTCTAACAGATTCATTTACATGCATATATGTACAAACAGATGTTATATAGACGAGAGAAGATAATCAAGATCCAAAATCAAACACGGATGAAGGAACTTGGATCACCCAAAAACGCAGAGGTTTCAAGACGAATCGTGCTAGGCAGGATTCTGCATTCAAAAACGAAAGAGGTAGAGCTAATATAAACCGCCCACCACCAATAAAGGGCACAAATAGTACTGATGAGCTGTTACAAGTTGCTCAAAAAATGCAATGGATATTTGTATCAGGCCTATCAAGCCGGACGGAATCTGAAAATGTTGTGCAATTCCTAGCCAAACATGGCCTAGACAAGGATGTTATCTGCGAAAAAATGCAAACTAAAAAAGAGAAACAGGTCAGCTCTTTCAAAATTGGAGTGCTCCAAGAAAACAAAGAGAACATTTTGGACCCATCATTGTGGCCAAATGGAGTTAGGCTAAACTTTTTTTATGAATCTACAGAGACGTCGACCTTGGGCAAACCGCAATCTTGCGGACCCAGAAAGGTTGATGGGGACAAGTTAGAAGATTCCGCCACCTTCCGGCTGAATATATTTCTCTTGAACATATGCTCTCGGAGGAAGAAGATTGGGGAACTGGAGGCTTTTTTTGTGGGAAGAAGTCCTCTGTACAATGTTATCTGCTTAACCGAGCACCATCTAAGAAGTGAAGAGATTCAGAACCTTTACATAGAGGGCTACAAAGTTGTGTCGTCTTATGCCAGAACTAGTATGGGACATGGGGGCACAATCATACTAACACGGTCAGGTATCCCCTGTCAGAATGTGGAGATTATTGTAAGTTTGACTGTTGAATTTCATTGTGAACTAGCTGCTATTGAACTTAAAGTTTGTAATGTTTTAATTGTTACAGTTTATAGAGCTCCGGATGGAGATTTTAATGTGTTCATTGATACAATTACGAATCTTCTGGAATTCGTCCATAATTCGGGCGACCGTTTTAAGTATGTGATCATAAATGGTGATTTCAACATAATTTTTAACAAAAATAACCACAGAAAAAATACTTTGCTGGACTTACTTCGGGGTCACAGCCTGCATCAGCAAGTCTTTTGTAACACCAACAAGGTTAATTGCATAGATAATATCTTTATTAACTTTAGGGACATGCTTGAATTTCACACTAACGTTTTCGACCCGGCCCTCTCAGACCATCTAGCATTGGACCTGAGCGTGGATATTATAACTCTGTTGACACCAACTACATCTGTTGGAAAGTATCAACCAATTACCAGGATGGGAATTTATAGATTGTATTCTGCTTTGGAACAGCAGGATTGGAGTTTTGTTGCATTACAGGAGGAGAGTGTGGACAGCTTGCTTGATACCTTCCTTAGCATAATAATAAATCAAATAAAAAATTGCTTTCCTCTCAAAAATAAAAAATCTTACAAAAATAATGTGATTAAATGGTTTAATAATGACTTAAAGAATAGGAGGGAAACCCTCAAAATCCTTTGTGAATATCAGCAAAATAATCCGTCACATATATTGAGTCAACTGATCAGACAGACCAGAAAGGAATATAAAGCCAAAATAAGGGAGGCCAAGGGAGCTGCCTACACAAACTACATTGTAAATTCCAACAGTATTGCTAAAACCTCCTGGGAGGTTGTGAATTAGTGTCGGGGTGTCCGCAGGCGAGGTGTGAGTGATAGTAGATTGACTGCTGAGGAGTTTGATACTTTCTTTGCTGGCATGGCGGAGAAACTGGTTGGAGATCTACCTGAAGCTTCCAAGGACCCTGAGGAGTATATGCCGGCACCAAGGTTACCTGGACGCTGTTTTGAGTTTGGGGAGGTCACATACAATCAGGTAAGAGATGCAATAGACTCTCTGAAGAATACGAGCAGCAGGGACATCTATGATATAAATACTAAAATCATAAAATCTCTAAAGAATATCATAATAATTCCACTTACCAAAATAATAAATGTCTGTATTAGAAAAAAGGTTTTTCCTTCTAGTCTGAAAAAAGCTAAAGTCATGCCAATCCATAAAAAAGGGGATAAGAACGACCCTAATAACTACCGTCCCATTTCCCTTCTGCCTATATTTGCAAAGGTTTTTGAACATCTTTTAAAGTGCCAACTTTATAAGTTCTTTGAAGAACATAACCTCTTTTGCAATTGTCAATTTGGATTCAGAAAGAACTTATCTACAACCCTTGCTATTCTGGATCTCCTGGGATTCATATCGGAGGCTTTTGATGAGAGACAGAATGTTAGTGCTAAGTACTGTGACCTATCGAAGGCCTTCGACTGTGTGTCCCATGGGATCTTGCTGGAGAAACTTATGGTCTGACGGAGGGGAGTGTGGCATTATTGGGCAGCTATTTGGAGGACAGGCACCAGAAGAGTACCTTTAATGGGAGAACTTCAACAGAGTGGGCAGAATTGAGTCATGGGTTTCCGCAGGGGTCAATATTGGGGCCTTTGTTGTTCCTAATTTACATCAACGACATCAAACGAACTGTGCCTAATACTAAAGTTTTACTATTTGCCGATGACACATCAATGGTGGTACAGGTTGATGATGTTGAGAGCTTGAATGAGAGAATGAGTGCTGACATGAGAGATCTTAAGGAGTGGTTTGTAGCAAACAAACTTACCCTTAACAATGAAAAAACAGTTAGCATGGTGTTTGGACTGAGGGAGATTGATATTGAAAATCCAACTGACGTGAGATTTCTGGGGGTTCACCTTGACCCAGAACTAAGGTTTCAGCGCCATGTGGACTGTGTTGCTGGGCGACTTTCGGGAAGCTTGTTTCTCCTAAGAAACTTGGCCCGCATAGTACCGGGAAATGTACTTCTGCAGACTTTCCATGCTGTTTTTCAGTCGGTGGCCAGCTACGCCGTTCTTGTATGGGGTCATGCGCCGCAAGCCAAACGCATCTTCGCATTGCAAAGAAAAGCGGTACGTATCATAGCAGGACAGGGTTATAGGGACGACGTCAAGGAAAGTTATATTAACCTCAATATTCTAACCCTCCCTTGCAGATATATATATATATGAATGTCTTCTCTATTGTCATAAAAACCAGGATATGTATAACAGAAACGCATCATACCACTCTTATATTGTCAGACATGGAACTGATCTTAGGGTACAGTTTCACAGGCTCCTTAGATCGCGCATATCTGTGAATTACTACTGCCCAGTCCTTTACAACAGACTACATGAATCAACCACACTCTTGCCTGAACGTTTGTTTGGGCTTAAGCTGAAAAAGTATCTCATGGGAAAGGCTTATTTTTCTGTGGATGAATTCCTGAATGAACATGTGATATCTGTGTAATGTATTGTATTTAGTGATTTTAATGAATATTATATATGTTGTATTCGAATAAGTCTTTTAACAGTGATTGTTGCTTATGTAGAAGGACTGAACGTAGTATTTAATGTATTCATTTATTATTAGAACTAGTGTTTTAACTATGTGTATATTTCTTAGCTGAAATGACCTTTTGTTGACGTGAGTAAGGATGTACATCTGTAAACTTGTAATATATTTGATTTGATTTGATTTGATTCACTTAAATTATAGCGTTGTACTTTGGGACAACTGTGCTGAGTGGCTGAGAGTTTTTCGAGGCCCAAAGCGAATCCTGAGACTTATTTTCAACATCAAACCAACTAAAAGCTGTAAGCCTACCTTTTTAAATAAAAGAGTAATGACATTTCCTAGTATTTTTATCTACAGGCTTCGTTTATACATAAAATCTCAGGAACATGCTTTTCCAAAAAACTCATCATTTCATTCCTGCAACACTAGAAATGCTGATAAATATGTATCGGTTAAACATAAACTTTCGAGGTCCGAGAACTCTCCAGACTACTTGGGGGTGCTATTATATAACAAACTCCCAGAGAGTGTCAGTGATTTACCGACAAATCTATTTAAGAAAAAAGTCAAAAAGATTTTAGTGGGGAAAGGTTACTACTCAATCTCTGAATTTCTAAGCGACGAGATGTCTAACTAAGTAGGATCTGCTTATTCGCATTTTTTTGTCATGTTATCTTTCATCTGTGTTTATTTCTTTTTTGTCTTTTTTTAGTTTAGTTTTAGGTTTTATTGACGTGTATATCCATTTTATGGCTGCTTTTGCAATTACTGAATAAAATTTTGAATTTTGAATATCCTGGAACTGGTTATCAAAGTTGAGGAGGACAGAAAGCATTGGCTAATCGTAGAGAGTACTATCTGAGAGATCGGACTGATCACTTCGATTTTTGGAATGATTCCATCCATCGATTTCGCTAGTCAAAAAGAACTATTTTGGAAATTCGAAATCAAGTTAAAGACTAAATTCGAAATTGGGGACCAAACAGACTGAACATATCTAACAACAAAAAGTGACAACTGACGCAGGTTCGACGTTAATAAAAAACTGAAGTTTAGAATGACGCCATAGAAAAGTGATTTATATGTGTATATATAAATCACTTTTCTATGAATGACACATTCATTTCATAATTATTTATAACTTTTTGTTTGTCTTTTTTACGATGTCTGCATTTTGAATGACCCGAGGAAGATAAATATATATTAAATCTATGGTTTGGTAATTACATATCTGTTATGAATCGGAAAAATGTCCATTTGATAAAATTTCTGGTTAATGTTCTCAATTTAATCACCCAAATAAATTTTTTTTCATATATTGGGTCTATTAATTTTTAAATATTCATAATGCGCTGTGAGACTATATTAATTTTAAATGCTCTCTTATATTACGGTGCTAACGAATAACCGGAGAGTGAGTACCCATGTCCTATGACTGATTAGAAAATTATAGTCTTCAGTGTTAAGAAGTATTATGGTCGACACGCGCAATTATAAAAAAGCAATTAATCATTACGTAATGATAGTGGCAGCAATGTTGTTAACTAGTGTTCAATATAAATGAATAATGAAGGTGTCGCATCAAAATTATCCGCATGTTTGTAGAGAAAGGAAATTTTTCTGAATGCAATCGCGTTTTTATGAATATGCATGATGCCCTCAAATTTATTTAATAACCATAAGCGACGACTAATTTTGTGAATCAGTAGTACTACATGCGCCTTCAATGGCTTATATTTATTTAGCTAAGCAACCAATTACGAAGATTGAATAAAATAGATATTATAGCTTTTTTGTAGTTATATTATTTTGATCATATCCGGAGTGGAATGAGGAAGATAACTATCCTAGTCAAACCTATAGAGTATTGTATTCCATATCCCGGAGCAATTCTACCGTTTATTATGACATAAACTGCCATACTTGTGCGAGTTTATTGCTTCTTCGTGATTATTTAACCTAAAGGTATAGCAAATCTCTGTTTAATGTGCTCAGCGTATAATCAAGGAATTTCGAGCGATTATGTTTAAATCTGAAAGTCCTGTAATGCTAGCTAAGAAACGTAAAACGAAAAATATTTTAACATATTTAATAACTGCATTTAATTATTGTTGCATTTCTGCTTTCGTATGCATAAAAGACAAATATTTGTCTGTCCACTTAAATGTTGCCTTTTTAGCTGTTTGAAGGAGGAAATGTTCGAACAAGTCATTTCATTTGGTATTTTCGTTCAAGCATTTGTCCTAAAACAATTCGCCGGAAGATGATTTGTCCGAGACGATTTGTCGAAAGATTAGTCGAATACAATTCGTCGAAAATGACGGTCGGCCAAATACGACTATTCGTGGCCGAATGATAACTCGGCGAATTTCCTACATAAATTTTATTGGCCCCCATTTTGCAATTTCACATTGGATTTTACAATTGCTTTATTGTCAAAAATGTTTACAATTTGTAAAGAAGACAGTACAAGAGCTAGAGTACAAACCATATAAAATATATAAAAACACAAATAGAAACATGCAATGAAAAGAAAAAGAAAAACTTAACTATACAACACTTTATACAATTGTGCACATTGTACGTGGTCAAAATATTATATAAAACATTAAATATGAAAATATTTAACCAGCGGGAAAAGATGTTATTGACTTCATTTTAAATGGCTGATAATTGTGCATTTTTTGCATTGTACAGGATAGAGCTTTTAACTAACTCTGAGCCTGGGGTTGGTAGATAAAGATCATGCTCCGTATTCCTAAGTTGATACTTATGAGAGGGCTTTTCTGGAATAGCAGGTACGTGCTTGCTGATTAAGCAAACTGATTCAAATATGAATAAGGAAGGAAGAGTTAATATCTTAAATCTTTTAAAGAAATCCTGGCAGTGAGTTCTACTGTTTAGTCTCAGTGAGTATCGAACAGCTAGCTCTCTTTTGTAGTTTGAAAATACGCTCAAATTGAGTCGCATAACACGTACCCCAGAATGGAAGGGCGTATCGGAGATACGACTCAAAAAGGTCATAATAGACTGTTCTGGCAGTTGACAAGTTAAGCTCCCTGAAAACCGTTCTTAGCGCAAAACAGGCAGAACTTAATTTTTTTGATAAGGCATCGATGTGCTAGTCCCACTTTAAATGTTTGTCCAGAACAAGCCACAAGAATTTCGCAGATTCAACGACGTCAATAGTGGTGTTTTTAAGCACAAATGATTGCAACGTACTTTTATATGACAAAACTTTAGTTTTAAAAACGTTGAGGCACAGGAGACTACGCACCATGATTAGATACAGTTCTGTGAGCGCCGTAATATCCGGGTTGCTCCAAATGAAAATAGTATCGTCCGCAAAGAGACAGACTTTATCGCTAATGTCCAGATAAGCAATGTCGTTGATAAACAGCAAAAACAAAATGATACCTAGTACTGAACCCTGGGGCACTCCACAATCTATTGGCTGGCAAGAAGACATCGACGTATCACAAGCTGACTTATGTTGTTAAGATACGACTTAAAGCATTCGAGAGGTACTTTTATGAATCCGTAGTACTACAATTGGTTAATCAAGATATTATGATTTACACAATCGACACATCATCCAATTTTTCAGAGGGTGCTTGATCCTCTGTTCGCGTCAACCTACCCCAAAAATTCCCCCTCTAATCCGAGTGCCAGTAGAAAAATAATTGCTATGACTTTTTCTAACCTTCTGAAGGTGTTGAAATATCTCTGATGAAGGCAGATAGATCCATTTCAACCTCAGCCGAATCAATATCGTAGGCGTCGCGAAAGCGATAATACAACTTACGCAAAGAAGTCCACGTCATAAGGAAGTCCTCTGAAGCTAGAGTTAATTTGTTGCTAGTATTAGTGTGCCCTTCAAAACACACACTGGAGGGTTGGTCATGGAAATAGGCAAGGAATAGCCGAAGAGCCTTTAATATGGAGGGGTCCCTCAGTCTAGCCAGTAAATAACAACCATTAGCCGCATTTGAATCTCGTGACAGCCGCACTATAGGTGGGGTCATCCCCAACAGACCTCACCCCCCACACCTCATCCCCCAGGTATATGTCCAGATGTTGAGGCAGAGCGTGGGGGTAGGCTTCGGCCGTCCAAAGTTCTTGGTACAAAATGTTGATAGCCAGTGGTCGAAGTTCTTGCTACAGGCGGCTATACCTTTAAAGGTGTTAAAGATGAATTGGCAGTGACTATTTCAGTACCCGGCGGCCACATACTTATGTCCTTAAGGCTGGTTTTTTCTGCACTTCTTCTGCACTTCTTCTTTGCCCGTTGACTCTCGTGAGAGTATAGTGACATCATGTCTCAATGGCTTTTATGGTGGTTCTCCATCCTTGTCTGTCTTGGGCTGCTAGGGAGGCTTCTTGGATTCCATGGCCGATAATATCTTTAGTTTGGTCTATCCATCTTGTCGGTGATCTGCCCCTTGGTCTTTTGCTATTTATTTTTCTCTGTATAATAAGTCTTTCTAGGCCATCTGTTCTTCTTGCTATCTGGCCAAAAAATCTTAGGTATGACTGATTATTTTTTGTTGAGAGTCTAGTTTTTATTTTCAGTTGATTAGGTATAGAGGCATTTGTTCGATGTTCTGTATATGCTATTCTTAGCATTCTTCTATACGCCCAGGTTTCAAAAGCATCTATTTTTCTGCGATTTGTTAGTTTTAGTGTCCATGTTTCAGCTGCGTACGTGGCTATAGAGAAAATCAATGTATTCAACAGTTTTAATTTATTCTTCTGCGACATTGCTGTGTCTTTCCATATCCGAGTAAGCTTTATGGTAGGGTTTCGTGCTATTGGGAGTCTTCGTTTAATCTCCTCATCGCATCCTCCCTTATTTGTCAGAAGAGAGTCAAGGTATACAAACTTTTCAACAACTTCAAAGCCGCCGATTTCTTTGATATTTGTAGGGTTGCGATCCACTATCATTACCTGAGTTTTCTTTTTGTTTAACATCAAACCATGTTCTTTACTAATTTTATCCAGTTTTGTCATTATCTCTATAAGTTCTTCCTCTGAGCAAGCAATGATTAGAGTGTCATCCGCATATCTAAGGTTTGTGATTTTTTGCCACCAATAGTAATTCCTCCTTTTCAACCTTGCAACACTTTCCTCATAATGTATTCGCCATAAATGTTAAAAAGTATGGGCGAGACAATCCATCCCTGTCTGACACCAGCGTTAGGTCTAAATGCTTTGTATATAGTGTTATTAACTTTTATTTTCCCATAGCTGTTTCCATAGAGATTTTTAAGGAGGAGAATGAGATGAGCTGGCACTCCCATGTTCTCTAGCACCAGCCGGAACTTTTTCCATTTGACGCAGTCGAAAGCCTTACTATAGTCAACAAAGCAAAGGTAGGTTTTGACGTTAAATTCATATGCCTTTTCAATTATTTGTCGAGTGTTTAGAATCTGTTCCCTTGTACCTTTGCCTGACATAAATCCGGTTTGTTCGTCTGGAATTTGTGGTAAGAGGAAAGCTTTTAAGCGATTGTTAATAACGTAAAGGATAATTTTGATTACGTGTGACATTAGCGCAATGGTTCGGTAATTACTACAGTCCAGAGGCGACCCTTTCTTGTGTAAAGGCATATATATTGATTCACATCAGTCTTTCGGCCATTCACCAGTCTTCCATATAAGTTCGCATAGTCGATAAATAGTATCTATCCCCATTTCTCCCATTGCTTTTATTGTTTCAGCCGTGATTCCATCTCCGCCTGCAGATTTTTTGTTTTTTAGTGAATTGATGGCTTTTTCTATTTCGGATTTTAAAATTGGGGCGTTCTTTTTCCATTTCGTGTACCGTTTGTTGCTGTTCATTTGTGTCTGCATTACTAAATAGTTTTTCGCAGTATTGCCTCCATACCTCGGGAATGTCAGTGGGGTCTGTAATTGTTTGTTCTTTATCATTTTTTCTTATTTGCGTTAGTGGTTTGAATTTTCTGGCTAGATATTTAACTTTTTGGTATAATTCGTGGGTCCTATTATTGTTTGCATGTTCTTCCAGTTGTTTGCATGTGTTTGAAGTGTGTTTGTTTTTGTCGGCTTTATATGCTTTTTGAATTGCTTTATCAAGTTTTGTCTTCTCTACTAATGACATTTAAGGAAACTTTCTGCTTGCGTGACTCTATTAAAATTGTTGTTTCTTTTGTCATCCAATGCTTTTTTTTATTGGA
The DNA here is from genome assembly GCA_016904865.1 of Pissodes strobi. Taxonomy (NCBI): domain Eukaryota; kingdom Metazoa; phylum Arthropoda; class Insecta; order Coleoptera; family Curculionidae; genus Pissodes; species Pissodes strobi. The sequence continues at coordinate 11,167 of MU182900.1, read as the reverse complement.
GCAGTTTCTTTAAACTCGTTTGTACCGGACACTATCCATGATTTTATTGCGGTCCACGACTCATTTACATCCTCAGTAACCTGCGGTGGTCCTGTTGCTTTCAGTTTCTGTTGAAACCTGTTTGGTTCAGGCGTAGGTATTTTTTGGTTAGGTTTTGTGATATGGATTTTCTTTAGTTTTACATTAGTGTAAAAAGCCTTAGGGCAAGACTTTAGTAATTTATGATCGGATCCGCAGATTGCTCCGTACCGTGCGCAACTGTTCTTTATTGATGTCCGCCATCGTGTTCTTATCAATGTGTAGTCTATTTTGTTTTCGTAAAGACCTGATGGAGATGTCTATGTTGAAAGGCGACGCGGGTGGTGTTTAAAAACTGTGTTTGTAATTGTCAATCTGTTTTCCGTGCAAAATTGTATAAGTCTTTCCCCACGTTGATTTCTTTCTCCCAGTCCATATTTACCTACTATGTTTCTTAGTTCGTTGTCATTTTCGGTGTTTCCCACTTTGGCATTAAAGTCTCCAGTGATTACTATGATGTCTCTTGTGATATTTTTAATATGACTCTCTCTAAATTGTCATAATCTGCTTCAATCTCATCGTCTGGGTGATCCGTGGTTGACATGTATACCTGAACAATGTGCAGTTTGCAAGGTTTGGAGTTAACAATTATCTTAATTATGCGAACACTGCTAGGCTCGCAGCTCTCTATATAGCTTGTGTATTTTTTGTTAACTATGTTCGCCACTCCATTTCGACCTGTTTCTGGTGCACCTGTCATTTAAATAGTATGATCGGTTGTGCTAAATTGTCCGTTTCCCTTCCAGTGTGTCTCAGCTATATCACATATTGCCACGTTCTCTTTCCTAATCTCATTTTTAAAGATATGTAGTTTTCCCGTTTGTAGAAGGCCCCTTATATTCCATGTACCTATGTGTATTTGGTTTCGGATGTTGGGACATTTTCTTCCAGTAGTTTCTACTGCCTGAGTTGCCCGGTTGCTTACAGCCTCAGGCCCTATAGCACATTTCACCCTAATCGGCCCGGAACCAATTGAGCGCCGAGTGCTAGTCGAATCGCCAGGCGTATCTATTTTCTTTCGACTTTCTGACATTATGTACTCAAGGGAAAATAATCAGGTGGTTTCCCCTTGCCTGCCTGATCTCATGCCGTTGACTATGTGCTAAGTTCATCCGCCTTTAGGACAAGAAGGTGCGCCCAAATCTTGGCCGAAATATATTATAAGTCTCTATAATCGCCCTTTAGCTTAGATTTAAAGCTTTGCTACCTTATGCCATTCAGACCAATTACAGGTGCCTATCGACTTTGTTTGCCGCTAATGCCATAGTAGACTTTCTGCACTAAAAATGAGACTATCTTTTGAAGTAAAGACAGGAAGCGTTCCCTTATCTCCACCTTTTTTTTTATTGAGGATTAGGAAATCTCTATCTAGACACCCGAGTTGGTCATCATCGTTGACCCGGGTAGTGTCTGCCTTATTGGACTAAAACCCTTCCCTCTGTTTCAGCATACGATGTCGGAAACCGCTCACGCATTACTTCGACACCGCATGCGTAGACTCTCTGCTCAAGCTAGCATTCTTTCTTCAGTGATGGACTATCTGATTTCCATCATCTTCTGTCCTCTCTCTCCTTGGTCTCTATAATTGTTCTGACCGTTCGGTACGCACACTCCCATCGTTCCTTGTCAGATACAAGATCTGTTGCTAGGTTTACCGTGTTAAATGCTCTGTTGGTGCCTCTACTATATTCTTGTCGAACATCGTTCCACCTTGTACATAGAAATAATGTATATTCCGCATCGTCTGGTAATCCGCAGTACCGGCACTCCTCGGTCTCCGCTCTATGGCGGTCGTGTAAATATTTTCGGAAACATCCATGACCCGAGATGGCCTGTGTTAGGTGGTAGTCCGTTTCCCCGTAAGGCCTTTCTATCCACGTATCTATATTTGGGATTAGGCGGTACGTCCACCGTCCCTTCGTTCCTCGCCTCCACGCTTCCTGCCACTTGTGTGTCGTATTCGCCCTTGCAGTTTTAGCGTCTACCCCGGAGTATTTTTGGTGTCTTTCTTCTATTAGAAACTTTATAGGAGGGACCCCCGCTATGACCTCCGCAGCCTCAGCGGATATCGTCCTGTATGCGCTGCATATCCTTATGTTCATCTTCCGCTGGGTTTTGGCTAGTTTAGCTATGAGTTTTTGTTTCCCTGTGACGAAATGCCACGCAGGGGCCGCATATAACATCTGGGACATTGCCACGCTTGACAGGAGTTTCCTTTTAGAGGCTCTAGGCCCTCCCACATTTGGCATGAGGCTGGTCAGCGCTGTCACGGTCTTCTCTACTTTCTCAATGGTTTTTTCGACGTGTACGGCAAACGTGGTCTTCGTATCCAACCATACCCCGAGGTACTTTAGTGCTCTCGAGATCGTTATTTGTGTGCCCTGGAGGTCGAAATTGATAGGTGCTAGCTTTCTCCTTTTCGTTAGAAGAACAGCTTCAGTCTTTTCTGGAGCTAAGCATAGCCTTTTTTGCTTCATCCAGTTGGCAATCCGTTGAAGACCTATGTTTGCCGCGTTCATCAGTGCCTGCTCTCCTTTGGCTACCACCACTAGCGCGATATCGTCCGCGAAGCCTATCTCCACCTGGGGAGGCGCCCGATGGGGGATCTAGCAACCCCACACGGGAAGGTATTGGTGGGGTTATCGGGGTCCATATCCAGCCCACCATCCCTCTAACTTTTCTCCACAAAAAACTACATATTATCTAGCATAAGAGACTTACAGGTAGCCAAAGCTTTCATATCAGAGCCAACCCCAACAGACCTCACCCCCCCAGACCTCACCCCCCAGGTATATGTACAGAATACAAATGTTGAGGCAGAGCGTGGAGGTAGGCTTCGGCCGTCCAATGTTCTTGGTACAAAATGTTGATAGCCAGTGGTCGAAGTACTTGCTGCAGGCGGCTATACCTTTAAAGGTGTTAAAGATGAATTGGCAGTGACTATTTCAGTACCCGGTGGCCACATACTTATGTCCTTTCTGCACACCAACCTTGAAATCGGAGTGTAAACAGTCAATTATTCAGCATTGGAAATCATCGGATAAAGTCAGTAGTGGAATATTGCAAGCAATTGCTGCCAAATTCTTTGGCATAGTGTGCTAGCTGGTTTGCTGTATACAGAGGTGGGATCTTGGACACTACCACATAATGCCAGTCTTCTTTTACGGGGCATAAATGAGGTGTGAGAGCAATGACTTTAGGAGAAGTAATGACTGTAATAACCACTGTGTCATGGTTATCTGTATGGTCGGTCAGAGTTAAAATCGATTTTTTTACTGTTGATGGGTTACTCCTAATAATTGACTTATCTTTGGCTCAACTTTTCTATCGTGAGTGCCATTTGATTTACAATTTTTCGCATATCGCCCATTTCTTTTAATAACTATACTTTTGATGAGTTGTGAATCTGAATTTTAACAGATTCATCATGATTGTCCATAACAATAGATGACAGATTGAATATATCTTGATTTATTTCCTTGATCGAATGGAATTAAGTTTCTTGTCTATTATCAGAGGATCTGGTATGAAGGCTGTAAATGTCATCCATAAAATAAAAACAAGAAAAGGAAATAGATAGAGCTAAGTTTTCACTTGGATACGTTTTTTGGCGAAACAGTTTGATAGTGAAGGAGTATGACACATGATTCATAATATTTACTCTTTCTAATTTGCCTCACTATATTTTACTAAATGAACACAAATTAATTTTCATTAGTAATAACAGTGTAACTGCTTTAATTAACATTCATATTTTAGCATCAAGGAATGATTCAATTTTAACTAAATTAAAAAATAAACATGGAAAACCCGGCGATCAAAATTCTGATTTTACCAAACTTTATAAGTCAATATTTTTAAATATGTCTAAAAAAAGTGTTTTTACCAACGCCTTTTTCAAAATTACATATTTCGAAATACCAATTTATTAGTTATTTTAAGCTAGATTCATGCAATATATAGGGTGATATTTATTTAGTATTTTATGCATTTTAGTAGTTCACACTATTGTGAAATAATTATCTATTTATTCCTTAATACTGTATATAATTAAATACACTATACTACTCTTATAACTTTACAACTAATAGATCTTTACAATTCAACACTCAATGTTTAAATAACTACAACACGCGTTTTGGGCGCTATTTATATCCAGTCTAATATATATCGGGACTATTCCGGTAGCGACCGCGCCACTTCTCTATTATTCTCGGCCCGGCCGCACCATATACCGGGAAAATAACAGAGCGCCGCTCGGAAATGTTCTCGGTGAGTGATGATTCATGCGGAAATAACGTAGACGCGGCAAGTTAGTTGTATAGGGTAGGCCAAAAACATACAGATGGTCGCTAGCTGTGACGCTATTCTTACATTTAATAATTTTAATACTCGTATGCGTCTAATAATCTCCTATCAGATATATTAGTGATTAATTTTTAATTTTTAGTTGTTATTCTATGATTGTTTACTGTTGCTCTGCAACACTTGGTTTTTCTCCATATTTTAAATGAGCTACGTGTTCACAACGCAACGTTAAACTGAGCTTGGCTATTAATATGAAGCCTACGATTTTAAAGACTTTCTGGAGTCCTCTAGTATACTAAGGATTATATAGTATCGAGACATACTTTGTATTTTCATCCTGATTAACGGAAGAAGTGGAACCACGAATGGTATTTTTAATATCTAAGTTAGTATTAAAACTATTAACTTTCGCTATATTCTTAATATCTCCTTTCATTATTATATCATTATTATTTCCTCTCAGTAAAAAAAGAGTTAATTATTATTTTTACAAAATCTATAAATCATATTTTTGAGAAATCAGCATGGGTGATTTTTCATTGTAATCAGCTAGCAATTAGAAATATGTATAACCTAATATAATAACAACATGTGCCAGTTGATTAAATGTTTGAAACCTTTCATGTAATAGAAAAGTAACCATTCATAAAGCTGCCGAACATTGTGTAACATAGATATTTCTGGATTAATTTGATAGTAATTTTAAAAATAAAATTCCGTAAATGTTTCCCTTTAAAATAAATTCCATAAGTGGTAAGTCTGATGAACTCGCAGGCCATTCAATAAAGCATCTGTCCTAATCAAAAAATACCAACGTAGGTATCAGTCATATCACCACAGAGCCAAGGAATCTTATAAACTAATCCCGTCTGTAAAGGAACTGGACCGTATATTTGACACGCGCGTACTCGTATATTCAGGGTAGAATTTAATCTCATTACCTGAAGTTTTGTTCAGGGGTTCTAAGATGATCATATTCAACTTGTTTAAAATTACCGTCATTATTGTCAACTGCATAAAATAATAGTAGTCATTGAATTACAAATTTTATCTATTATCCATGATGACCACAAATACTTAAGCTGCTCGATGGTTTTTCTGCTTGACGGAGTTTCGAAAAACCATGTATCATTTCATTACAACAGTCTTATCGGCGAAACACGGTAACCACTAATGTATCGCATGTTTTCTGCCATTTAGATTGTATTTTAGAGTCGTGTTTTCGTCTATTTAAATGACTCAAATGCAAACTGGTGCATAACCAAACAGTATAAATAATGACGACTGGTATTTAGAATTAAAGAAGTCGGAAAACATGTAAAAATGTATAGATATTCAGAGAAATAACTCGAAAACTGTTGAAATAAAAATAAAGTAGGGCATGTTATTTTGTACCAATGTACCATATGACTTACCTCTAACAAATAATACTAATACCGTCAAGACCCGATAGGAATCTGACATACGCAGAATGGTAAGGATGGAGATCGTAAAAGGTTGTTCGTTGATACAAGGTGTTCAATATAAATCATTAATTTTTGTGCCTGAAAATACCTCAAAAACTGTAGGTAGCATGTATTACGGCAAGGTCGTCGTTTTTAATGAATTGTCCACACCCTTTGATAAACATGTAACTTACAAAATGGACTTTACATCAGAAAATTAAAGCTAAATATTGACGTCAAAAAACACAAGCAGCAATTATTTAAGTGGTCTATATCTGAACTTAGACCGCCCTTGTTCAAACGGATATAAAGGCCCGTAGGTCAAAAATTTGTTTTTGGCTAGCGATTTTTTGAGTGTTAATTAAGCATTTTTTAACAAAAAACTTATTATACATTATATTTGAAGTACATAACACATGATTCTCTCTAAGTACTTTTGTAAATAAAAAAACTTTTTAATAGTCATTATTGCATTAATTGTGATTTAAGGATAGTAAAAAAAGCATTTCAAACAATAATATTTTTCATACGCACTACATTTGTCGAAGTTTGTGAAGATTTAGCTTGGGCATATCTCCAATCATGACTGTTGTTTAGTCCTTCATAGCAAACCTAACATCCCCTTTTTTCTTATCGTCAATTAAGAGATGATTTACGTTGATCTGATTAGACTGAGGAGATCTTATCAAGCTTCCGTCGAAATGCTGAGTGGTAACTAATTCTTTGAACCAGTGATTAAAATTTTTTTCTTTGTTACCATCTGATGTAAACAAAATGCATTTATTAGGATAGTTGCTGTTAGCAGTTCTATTGCTAATTTTCGGTACCATTTGATCTCTTTGGATAATCTGGTAGAATATGCTTTCAATTGATTAGAAAGATCTATAAAGGTTTTGCTTTTATTGTATCCTAAAATTATTGTACATTTGTCTATTTTCTCCCTGCGTCTTGCTACAGGACCAATGAATTGTCATGTTTTGTTGAAATCACCAACTCATAATAATAATAATAATAATAATAATAATAATAATAATAATAATAAT